>JXCR01138542.1:36290-62269 GCA_002079205.1 Phalaenopsis hybrid cultivar | reverse complement strand
GACCAAATATTCAGATTAATACATTATTCAATATTTGTACATTAGGAGACAAAAATGAACACATGAAGACAAAAATGTCCTCAAATTAATAAATTCTCAACAACTCGGATAGGTGGGTGACAAAGGTGAGCCTAGATGAAGACAAAAGGGACCTCAAATTAATATGATCATGCTAACCTGTACAGGTGAGGCAACAAAGATGAACCCCTAATGTAGACAAAAAGGTCCTCAATATATCTCCTTCAAATTTACTTTGGTAAAATTTGTAATATATTTTTGTGTCGGATATTATTCAAAAAAGGCGACTTTATGCTAAATATAGTAATGCACTAAAAGTCTATATTTTATTTTAATTACTCTTATCTAAGTAATAATTATTATATCACAAAGGTTTAATTTCATGAACATTTGAATTTTATTTTGGAATTATTTACTTTGTAAAACTAATCAAGCTCGCCAAATTTTTCTTTGTTAGTTATTTCAAATTAAGGTAAAATTAAGATTAATTTCAAGTAAGAATGAAGTTTTATAGCAACTACCCTATTTTTTTTAAATATAGCTTTGAGTAAAAGAATAGAGCATGGTAAGGTATGTATGTAGTAGAAGTTTAATATCATAATATATATCGCTAATATTTTTAGAAGCTATTTAATTAAATCAATAGAATATTTTAGAATACTTCTCTGCTCAATTAACATACATTAACTCAATGGATCATAGAGTTGGGAATAAAGTGATATAATATTCTGGATCATTTGGGTAATTAAGTTTATCACCCATTCGATTTTAATGAGTAAAATTACAAAATGGGTGTCAATAATATTAGCAAGGTAGAATTTTGAAGATTAAATACGAAAGTATGAATGGATTTAGTGTTTTAAAGAAACGACTTAAATGTGATATCATTACTACAAAATATAGGTGTGTTGTCTTCCTGAGGAAGATATGAGACAAAATTTGCATAGCATATTTTATATAATGTATAATACATGAATACGAGTATAATAATATGTATAAAATGAAATAAAATGAGTAGGGCTATAAGGTTGAAAGATACCAAAAGGTGTCAATGGTCAATTAGCACAATCCAATTTGGCAAATAATGTACCGGAAATGTTATATCAATTTAAGGGAGTAAACTCAAGGCAAAGGATGTCTTAGTTTCCCTAGATCATGTAGCCACGAAAAAAAAATAATGCATTGTGGATGATGAATATGATGATGTAAATGATAGAAAAGATGCAATTTTTTTCAGTATGCAGCCATTGCTGTACCAGCAGAACCACCAATGACACCTGCAGTACTAAATACTAGTGTTAGTGTGGAAATTGACAACTACTTCAAGCGTTTTTAGATCCTAAAATAAATCATGTTTATTGAAGTGGATACTGGAGTTGAGGAGGATTGGATTAACATGATTTAAAAGATATTGAATAGCATTCATGCACAAGTGATAGGCATGTAAAATAGAGAGACAACATGTGAGAAGACATAAAAGGAAAAACTGAAGAATTAATTTCATGAGATGAGTTTGAACCGATTTTTAGAAATTGGCTTGCCTCTCCTTCTACAAGGCAATTCCAAAGTTTTAAGTGAATTGACTTGGGGCCTAAGATAGTAATTTAGTATGAGGCTGATTTTACATCCTTAACACCGATATGCCCCATAATTTATCTGTACATTAAGTGAGAAAATGTTACATTTTTCTGAAAGGAAAAAGGTATTAGTTGCACTAACCTTCAACTTCACTTAGCATCAGGAACTTTTCTAAGCTAGCGAAAAACGTAAGATTACTGTAGATCACATGGCGTGTTAAGATAGAAATGAAAATAACAATAAAAAAGATGCCAGCTGACAACAGAGAAGGTGTTCAATTTAAGAAGCAAATATTTGTTTATGAGCAACAATAATTACAAGAAGAGTAGCACTAGCAAACATGTATGTTACTTTAATATGCGCTATCTGTGGTAAATCTCATTCTGGAAAAATGTTTGATGAATATTTAAAAGTATTATTTATATGGGGAGCGACGACATATAAAAAGAAATTGGGTCAAGAAATATACACTATGACAAATAGCAAAGAACAGGTCAGAGACCAGAGGGTGATATAAGTAAGATTACTATGTTGAATAAGTATAAGAATGTTCTTTTCTTGAGGAACAATTTGGGTTGACGCAAGAAAGGATGTGGTTTAATTGGATGCACAAGTACAGGAGTCTGCTATTAGAGTTAATTGAAAATAGTTTAATTGGACCAAGTTTATCTCCTTGGAGTGCTACTTTATTCTTGTAAAGAAGGATGGTCCTATAAACTTGAATAAGGTTGCCATAAAAATATGCATCTTCTTCCTAAAACTGCTGTTTTGATTAATCGGGGAATGTTCAATATTTTCCAGAACTGACATAAGATTTGACTGCATCAAATGAGAGCGAAAGATAGTGATACTGAAAAGAAAATTTTACATTAAGGTAAGAGCACTCTAAATTTCTAGTCAAAACATTTTAGCTGGCCAATAGCAAAATGTAAAGTGTTTATAAATCATAAGAGTTTCAAATATATTTTCAGCTAGAAAATAATAAATTTGAGACAATGAAGGTTGTTAGCGCTGATGAAGGATTATGATCTTGATATAAAGTACCGTCCTGGAAGCCAAATGAAGCAGGAGCGGGATCTCCCGCAGCGAGAACGCGGGAACAGGAGCATGATCTCCCGCTGTCAGATGTGGAGCAGGATCTTCCGTAGCGGGAATGCGAGAGCGAAGTTTCCCGTAGCGGGAACTCCCATTGTTGAACCGGTCGGCTCAATTGAGACCGGTCCAAAGTAAACCAAGGTCGAGCGACCTAGGCGCAGTAATTTGATGAGGGTACAATTGTCGCCACTCTCCTCCTTCCTTTTCTGCTTCTTCTGCGTGTGGAAGTATTTTAATGGCTATTTCAGGATCTTTCTTACCTCTCCACCCCTTCCTTTTTGTGTGGGAGTTTCCTTCTTTATTTTTTTCACTTTTGTTCGTCAATGGGAGTTTATAAATTGTTGTTTTCTGATTCTAGGGGGCAGTTTTTGTTGTGAATTACTTTCAGATTTCTTTGTGGAGTTGTTCTCCCTATTCGGGCAGTATCCAGAAGGTGATGGTGCTCCGGTTGTATCCTCCTCCGAGGTGGTGATGTATCTTGCATTTTCATCTTCTCTACCATTCTTACCCCCTCCTCAGCCGTCTGTCTCCCCCTCCTTTACACATGCACCCAACCACCCCTACCTGCAGTCTTACCTTATTGTCTAGCACCTTCCACAGCCCAAATGGCCTGCAATTTTGCTAACATCGCTTCCGACCCATCAATCCTTGTTGTTGCAACCGCGGGATAACAAACCTTTATTGTTTCTGTCATTTTTGCCCCAATTTCATATTGTCGTTGCACAGGCCACATAGACTCTAGTTGGTCCTGCAATTTTCTCACCTCGCCTTGGCTGCCGCCAAACTGGCTAGCAATCCTAATCCACCTAGCCAACCCCCAACTCCCTTATGATACACTTTTGAGGCGTTTGTTTGTGTTGTTTTATGAGTTGGTGATGTTATTTTCAATTTGTGCTATGTTGTAACCTTACTTCCATATTAATAAAAGTTGTTTTTGTTTTTTCACTGTTTTACATACTAGTTCCGATATCATTTAGTATTAGAGCTAGCCCAACCCTTGTCCTATCCTAGGGTTTCCAAGCATATGCTCCTACCCAAGCCACAAATATCAAAAAAAAATTCTTCCGATTCAAATTTCACTGAAACATATATGGAACCAAAATTTTAATACGACTTTTGATGAGATTGTGGTTCCTGCACTCCTAGAAGACGAAGAACTTTTTGTTGAGACATATAAAGATCACACAAGCCAGAAGATGTCAGAGTTTAAAATTTCAATGTATGGTCGTGGTGACAACAAACTGATAGCATCATAGGAGGGTACAGTTCCAGCCCTCACCCCTAGTGTTACATATGAAGAGACGAAAGGCCAGTGTGAAGCTCTTATTATTGTAACGCGGCAGAAGATGTTTGTTCTCCAAAGCTTCAAGAGTTAAAGGGAAGACACGAAAGATAATAAGAATCATCCATCAATCAAACTCTTACAAACCCTCGACTTTGCTGAGGCCCAACGTAGATGAGAAGCATATGACATATTTACTTGTTCGAAATTTGGCTCAAGAGAACCTGCGTCGTTGTATACCTCCGGCTCAGATTATGTCAAACCAGAACGAATCGATAGAGAGATATGCTGGCAAGTGGGAAACGCTTCGCAGATGTTTTGGGAGCCAGCGCAGTGCCAATGAGATCCAGAAACGACTTGTGAAAACCAGAAGCTTTGACAGATGAAGTCGAAACTCCCCCAATCCCAGGAGACTGACACGGGAGTGGGATCACCTGCAGCGAACGCAGGAGCAAGACCTCCGCAGCAGGAACGTAAGAAAGGGAGCATGATCTTCTACAGCAGGAACACAGGAACGGGAGCGAGATCTCCCACAATAGACGCGGGAGCAGGAACTTCCGCGAAGAGAACGCGAGAGAGGGGTTCCCGCCTGTTGAGTCGATCGGCCCAATTGATGCCAATCTAGAGTATACAAAGGCCAAGCGGCCTGGGGGAGGGGGCGATAATTTCACGAGGTGGGATTGTCGCCTGCCCCTCCATTTTTTGCTTCTTCTGCACATAGAAGTATTTTAATGGCAATTTCTATAACTTTTTTTGTTTTCCCGCCTTCCTTTTTGTGTGGGAGTTTTCTGCTTCTTTTCTTCGTTAATGGGAGTTTATAAATTGTTGTTTTCTGATTGTAAGGGGAGTTCTTGTAGTGTGTGCTTTTCAAATTTCTCGTGTGGAGTCCTCTTTCCTTTTGTAGTGTTGTATCCGAGGAGTTGGTGGTGCTCCGACTGTATCCCACTCCGAGGTGGTAATGTATCTTCCCTTTTCATCTTCCCTGACCCTTCTCTTCCACTCCTTTTAGTCATCGCCCACTCCAATTCCTTCCCAACATCCTATCGCCCCCTTGTCTGCAGCATATGACTTAATGTCCAGCACCATCCCGCTACCCCCAAACGACCCACATTTTTTTCTAATATCGCTTCTAACCCACCAGTCCTTGCTACCGCAGCCCCAAGGCAGCAAACCTTTGTTGTTCCTGCAGTTTCTGCCTCAAATTCTTGTTGTCGCTGCACAGGCCAGCCAGCCCTGTAGCCGTTTATGCAATTTTCTTACCTAGTCTTTGTTGTCGCCACACCTGCTAGCCATCCCAATCCACCTAGCCAACCGCCCTTGGGATGCACTTTCGAGATGTTTGTTTGAGTCGTTTTATGTTTTGGTGATGTTATTTTTAGTTTGTGTTATGTTGTAACCCTATTTCTCTATTAATAAAAGTTACTTTTATGTTTTCATTTTTTTTCTACCAGTTTCGGTATCACCAAATATGGTAACCCAACTTTGAATAGAAAAAATATTAGCTAGATGCTGACTAAAAAGGCAGAGTTGATTAGAGATACGGAGACATCATAGTTGGAAGTTGAAATATCGAATGACTAAGGTAAATTAATAAACATTGAGTGATATTATATCAAGACATCATAGTTGGAAGTCAAAATATAGAATGACTAAGGTAAAAGTAATACACATTGAGTGATATTACATCCTACTACAAAGAAAAGAATCAGAGATACACAGAAGGCCAACAAGGAATGTCAAAAGATGACAAACACGCAAGTGAGGATCACAAAATAGATGAGCATGATGTGGGCAGAAACAAATTACACTTTGCATTCCATGATATTTTGAGACTATTCAAAAATTTTACATAATGCTCTTTAGTCAGGTTATTCAATTCACTCAAGTAGTACCAAACATTATAAAGATTTAAAAGTATCATTTAAGTGTCCTAGGATGAAAAAGAATGTGAAAGAAATATAACAAAACATGAAGCTTGACAATTGGTGAAAGCTAAACATCATAAGCCCAGCTGAACGTTAAGAGTCATCATCAATATTAGAGTGATAATGGAATGAAATAAATCTGAATTTTGTGGCAATGTCTCTCACATCAAGTCAAATATGCTCAACTTGGATTTGAAATGTCAAACAATGGGCGAGGAATATCCTTTGTGAGGTAGGACTTGAAGTGTTCATCTCGTACATAGTAATCAACCTCAAGAGCATTTAGGGATACTTTTAGTTGACTGTGGTTGTCTTTGCTGCAGTTTCTACAGTGTCTATAAGTAGGCAGAAGGCTCCTACAAGTAATGTTGCAGGGAAGTAGATCACCTACAAGAAAATTTGCATGTCATGGTCTGCAAGAGAAAAACTCCAGAGTAGGATCTACTGCAGGAAAAAAGTTCTGGAGGGTCTGCTGCAAGAAAAAGCTCTGGAGGAAAGACTGGTGCAGAAAAAAGCTCTAGAGGAGGACCTTCTATAGGGAAAAACACCGAAGAAGGGTCTGTTGTAGGAAAAAGCTCCAGAGGAGGGTCTAATACAAAAATAATTTTGGAAATGGACCTGTCGCTGTCGGATACCGTTCTGAAGAAGGGGTTTGTTGCATGAAATAAAAAGAAAGAACACCTGGCAATGATTTTCCTTTCAGATGGTTCAAGCTCGCACCAACACCTGTTGAGATGTGGCTCAACTTAACAGCAAGCCTAGTTTTCTCCACGGCAACGTCAGAGTCACAACCACTGATGATGGTTGCAGCAATTACACTAAGCTCGACCAATTTATGGGCAATGGCATTTGTTCTAAAAGTGAACTTCTCAAACTCAAAGACACCCATGGGCCAATTACAGATAAGGGTGTTAGCATTGTCAAGAGTTGTGTTGAATGTCTCAATGGAATTTGGTCCAATGTCAAGGCCCATCCAGCCATCAAGGATGACAGATGTTGGCACAACCTTGCTATCGGCATCAGCTGCAAACTTGTCCGCCATAATGACATCTGAGGGTAATAAGAGTTTCACTCATTTCATATTTGCCTTCTTAATAAGAGCTATTGCTAGACTAAGTTCATTTTACTCAACAAGAGAGGAACTAATGTCATGTCCTTGTCCCCTATAGAATGTGAAAATCATTCCTCCTCTAAGAAGAAGGACATCAACTTTCTCTAAAAGCGACTCCATCACCCCAATTTTTGTTGAAACCATTGAACCACTAACAATGGCAGCAAATGGCCACTTCAGATTCGCGGCGGCCCAGACAAGGTAGTCAAGTACCTTCCACATGAGGAAGCCAGCAACAGCAAGTTTCAAGTACTTTGTAACACCCTTTATTGAAGCTTGAACACTATGAACAGTTCCTAAAGCATCATGAATATAGAGATCAGCAAGAGAATCAAGTTTCTTTGCAAACTATGAGTCATTCTTCTCTTCTTCCTTATAGAATCTGACATTCTCTAGGAGGACGACATCACCGTCAAGTAATGCAGCGTTGATTTTCTCCACTTCCTCGCCAAGGGAATCATTGGTCTCTCAAACTCCAAGAAGTTATGATATCCCAGGCATGAGAGGCTTCAAGTTGTATTTCAGAGTGACATCTATAGGGCGGCCCAGATGAGTGCAGCGAATGACCTTGGCTCCATGCTCCCTTAAGTAATTGATGGTGGGAGCAGCAACCCTAATTTTGGTATTATCGATGATTATGAGGTTGTTATCGAGTGAAAGTTCAGATCAACCCTAACGAACACCCTCTTCCCCTTTAGATATGCGCCCTTCAAATGGATAATGCTCCTTTTCGTTGTCATACTTAAATCTCTAAAACACGGATCCGATTGGAAGAAGATAGAGAAGTAAAACAAGGCTTGAAATACAGGAATTTCACCGCCAACAGGAAGGATATCCAAATGCACCAAAAAGATTACAGAAAAATGCATCTCCATTAAGGAAGCTTGCAAGAATTTACAGCCTGCAAAAAGTTTTCAAGTCGACAAAGAGGATTCCCGGTTGCTCGAGGGAATTTCAACTGCATAAGGAAATTAGGCGGCGAGAAAAGCTACAGGAGGAAATTCTAGTGGCGGGGCTTACAGGGAGAGGAAGTTTTCAGCAATAAAGACTGAAAAAGAGAAGACAGAGGAAAGGCCTGCAGCACAGCAAAGATTGTCTACTGCAGGAAATAGAAAGTTTCTGAAAGTATGAGACTCTAGAATTTGTTTCAAGACTTTGATATCAGGCTGATTTTCAGAATTCAATAGAATTATTTTATTGACATAAAAAAGGATATACATACCCTTCCATGAATCCCAGAACATAAAAGATAAGAAAGGAAATAACATGAAAGAAAAGATAAAACACATATATCTACAATTAGTTAATTCAAAATAATTACTTGGTGCTTGGAGATAAAAGAAAAGACATTAAATAAGAAAGCATAAAATGCGGAAAGAAATAGATCCAATCCAAGGAAATACATCTAATCATCATAATTTTTTACAAGAATAAATTATTTACTAATATAACTTCTAACAATTACTTTATATCCAGACTGAAGAAGGATATTCATGAAAATTTGGGTGTTAAATTGAAACTCAGTACAACATGCCATACATAGAAAGAATATTCAGTTGTTAGAAGATCTATAAAGACTGTTTCGGATTTTGAAAGTATTAGAGAAGACCACTTTGTATTAGTAGAATTTAATGATATCTACTAATTTGAATTGTATGACAAAAAATCTAAAACTCCACTGAGTTGGGTTGAAGATAGAGAAAAAGATTGTTGGTCTGTAGTTAATCAAGCTACTGAGAAAAAATAATATAATCAAAGACAGATTAAAAACAACCATATGACCCAAAGCATGAAATGATTAAATTTGATGTTGGTGAATTTGTATTTATTAAGGTCAAACCTATGAAAGGTATACCTAGATTTGGCTGAAAAATGAGACTAAGATAAACAAGAACTCTCAACCTATAATACGTGAGTATCAAAATCTTTAACCTTCATTCAAAGAAAATGGCATAAATTATATTTATTCGATCCTAATTTGTGACAACATTTTTCATGAAAAAAAAGAAAATTAGACTATCTTACTGATCCCAAATCAAGAGAAGATGATATCCATTTTGCTGCTTGGGATGTAGAATACCGATCAATCATGTCATGGCTACTGAAATCAATGAGATCAGAAATCATTGGAACATAAACACTCCTAACCATGACAAAATTTTTGGGATACATTGACACAAATTTCCTCAAAAGTTCGTGATGTTGCCTTAGACTATGAAATTAAAACTAAGATTCACGTGTAATTACTTTATTATAGCAAAATGAAAAATGATGACTACAAACTATATATATATATATATATATACATATGTATTTTTAATGAAGAACAATGAAAATGTTTCTATTCTACAAGCATTTGAGAAAGCAGTCTAAATTTTTATCTAGCTTGAATGTTAAATAAGATCAGAAACATACTCAAATGACTACCTTCTAACCCTAGATAAAGTTATTTACACTAAAATTGAAGAAAGGAGGCATAGCATTGTACTAAAACAAACACTGTTAATCAAAGCTCTACCCTAATTGCTGCCCCTGAACTAAATACCAGCAAGGTTGAGGCCATACAAGTCAAAATCAAGTCCACCAAGTCAAAATTATTGAAAAAATATATTCTGAATCTATTGCAAAACGGAAAAACACCCAAAAAGCATAATTGGGAAGATTAAGGGAAGCCTCTATACAGCAAAAACAAGCCCTCATATCAAAACTAGTCTGAGCATCGTCAAGCCAACACGACTACTATGGAGGAAAATGACAAAGCTGCTACAAAGATAAAATAAATCGAATAAAAAGTGAAAAACTATGTCCCGACATTTAATAAACCAATGGGCATGCTATATGACTCAATTGGTTAAGTATTCTATTTCTCACCTCTTAAGTGCTCTAAAAGCTAATTCCAATGAAACCTAAATAATAGACTCACGAGGAATAGGCCAAATGGCAAACTCCTCAAAAAAAATTTTCTCCTTTACACTATGTTCAAAAAATCGAAATATAAAAATAGTTAATGGAACTTTAGCTACATTAGCTAGAACGAGATTATGAAAGCAAAACACGCATTTGTCCCCATTATCATATGTCCTTCGTGTTCAAAATTTATTCAAAAATCTATTATCCATTTAAAAACTAACATATGACCTAAATTTCATTGTAATTTAATATTTCATTTATTTCTTATTTCAAAATCAAACTACGAGAAAAATTATAAGGCATAATATAAACAAAAAATACTCTACTGTAAAGAAACAAATAGTAATAATCCTATGCCTAAATCTTATCTATTTAAAAATTTGAATATAAAAAGAAATATAAAAGGAACAAATTTAGCTCCATCTTATTGAGATGTGTAATCCATCCTTCATTGTATTACAGTTTATGCTTGCTGCATTATTTAATAAAATGGAAGCTAAAGAATTCCAATGTGAGGCGCATCAAATTGCCAAACACCATAAAGCAGTAGTATACGCTCTTTTTTTTCATAAAGTATTTTCCAAAAGTAAGTGAAATTTCAAGTCTATAGAAAATGCTTATTTTAAGGAATCCATGTAATTTAATCCTTTCATCAAAATATAGTTTAGCAAAGACAAATACTTCAATAATTTTATTGCTTCTATAAGACATGCCATTTTTAAAAGTGATCTACAATCACAAAAATAGAATAATGCCTCCAGAATGTTTGTGATAAACCCAACAAAAAGCCCATATTAACATCATGCTAAGGTTCACATAGTGATTATACACTCAAGGGCCTCTTTGTCTTTGCTCAAGGGCCTCTGTCTTTTTTTCCTTAATTCATATTGATGTATAGAACTGTCCCTAATTGGNATCTATCATTCTATCTTGGTAAGTGGAATAAAAGGAAGAGAATTAGAGGTATATTCAGTCAGCTAAATCATAACAACTTGTTAAGAGGGTAGTCATGGGGATGACACTTGGCTTAGCCATCTCCACCCTATCTAGTCCACAAATAAATTCATTCCAATGAGTACCTCACAGCCACCATTGCAAATACATTTTCCCTTAGTTTCTAGTAGTCCTTATCCACTTTATTATTTATCTATAAAATTTCATTATGATCCCCAGCAAGGAACTTCAACCCATTTGCCTTCATTGCCTTCATCTATCTCTCCGCGAATAAAATCAATTCTTCTTTCCAAAAACTTGCATTTTAATTTACATTGTAGCATGAGCATTATTCAAATAGAAAAAATGTGATAGAGTAATCATGAATCATGATAACTCGAAGAACCTAAAAAAGGGTCAGTGATGTATAAACAGGCGTTAAAATTTGCATTGGGTTAGAGTTCAACTGACACAAATTTAAAGATTCAAAATGATTTAAATTCACTTACGGACTGTGCAAGGAGAGCTTCCAATAGAATATTTACATCATCCTCCCCTGGATTAAATAAAAGAAGTATAATTTGTCATACATTCTCAGAGTCAACAACAATGTTAAAAAGAGTTCCATATTGGAAAGGTAGAGTTTGATAGTACCCGTAATGAATATATAAACCTACCATTTTCCTCGATCACTTTATCAACAAGAATAGATGAAAAACCCATTCCAACAAGATATGATTTGAAATGACTGCAAGAAGAGCTTGGAAGACTTTCCTGCATTGGTGTCAGGCGGAACAGTAAATGAGAAGCAAAGGTCATCTAAAGGATTTTTTTTTAAAAAAAGGGCTCAAGAAATATCATAAGTTCACATTGATATGTTATGCAACATGTACAAATGAGCAATAAAAATGAACCCCATATAAAGACCAAATATTCAGACTAATACATTATTCAATATTTGTACATTAGGAGACAAAAATGAACACGTGAAGACAAAAATGTCCTCAAATTAATAAATTCTCAACAACTCGGATAGGTGGGTGACAAAGGTGAGCCTAGATGAAGACAAAAGGGACCTCAAATTAATATGATCATGCTAACCTGTACAGGTGAGGCAACAAAGATGAACCCCTAATGTAGACAAAAAGGTCCTCAATATATCTCCTTCAAATTTACTTTGGTAAAATTTCTAATATATTTTTGTGTCGGATATTATTCAAAAAAGGCGACTTTATGCTAAATATAGTAATGCACTAAAAGTCTATATTTTATTTTAATTACTCTTATCTAAGTAATAATTAATATATCACAAAGGTTTAATTTCATGAACATTTGAATTTTATTTTGGAATTATTTACTTTGTAAAACTAATCAAGCTCGCCAAATTTTTCTTTGTTAGTTATTTCAAATTAAGGTAAAATTAAGATTAATTTCAAGTAAGAATGAAGTTTTATAGCAACTACCCTATTTTTTTTATATATAGCTTTGAGTAAAAGAATAGAGCATGGTAAGGTATGTATGTAGTAGAAGTTTAATATCATAATATATATCGCTAATATTTTTAGAAGCTATTTAATTAAATCAATAGAATATTTTAGAATACTTCTGCTCAATTAACATACATTAACTCAATGGATCATAGAGTTGGGAATAAAGTGATATAATATTCTGGATCATTTGGGTAATTAAGTTTATCACCCATTCGATTTTAATGAGTAAAATTACAAAATGGGTGTCAATAATATTAGCAAGGTAGAATTTTGAAGATTAAATACGAAAGTATGAATGGATTTAGTGTTTTAAAGAAACGACTTAAATGTGATATCATTACTACAAAATATAGGTGTGTTGTCTTCCTGAGGAAGATATGAGACAAAATTTGCATAGCATATTTTATATAATGTATAATACATGAATACGAGTATAATAATATGTATAAAATGAAATAAAATGAGTAGGGCTATAAGGTTGAATGATACCAAAAGGTGTCAATGGTCAATTAGCACAATCCAATTTGGCAAATAATGTACCGGAAATGTTATATCAATTTAAGGGAGTAAACTCAAGGCAAAGGATGTCTTAGTTTCCCTAGATCATGTAGCCACGAAAAAAAAATAATGCATTGTGGATGATGAATATGATGATGTAAATGATAGAAAAGATGCAATTTTTTTCAGTATGCAGCCATTGCTGTACCAGCAGAACCACCAATGACACCTGCAGTACTAAATACTAGTGTTAGTGTGGAAATTGACAACTACTTCAAGCGTTTTTAGATCCTAAAATAAATCATGTTTATTGAAGTGGATACTGGAGTTGAGGAGGATTGGATTAACATGATTTAAAAGATATTGAATAGCATTCATGCACAAGTGATAGGCATGTAAAATAGAGAGACAACATGTGAGAAGACATAAAAGGAAAAACTGAAGAATTAATTTCATGAGATGAGTTTGAACCGATTTTTAGAAATTGGCTTGCCTCTCCTTCTACAAGGCAATTCCAAAGTTTTAAGTGAATTGACTTGGGGCCTAAGATAGTAATTTAGTATGAGGCTGATTTTACATCCTTAACACCGATATGCCCCATAATTTATCTGTACATTAAGTGAGAAAATGTTACATTTTTCTGAAAGGAAAAAGGTATTAGTTGCACTAACCTTCAACTTCACTTAGCATCAGGAACTTTTCTAAGCTAGCGAAAAACGTAAGATTACTGTAGATCACATGGCGTGTTAAGATAGAAATGAAAATAACAATAAAAAGATGCCAGCTGACAACAGAGAAGGTGTTCAATTTAAGAAGCAAATATTTGTTTATGAGCAACAATAATTACAAGAAGAGTAGCACTAGCAAACATGTATGTTACTTTAATATGCGCTATCTGTGGTAAATCTCATTCTGGAAAAATGTTTGATGAATATTTAAAAGTATTATTTATATGGGGAGCGACGACATATAAAAAGAAATTGGGTCAAGAAATATACACTATGACAAATAGCAAAGAACAGGTCAGAGACCAGAGGGTGATATAAGTAAGATTACTATGTTGAATAAGTATAAGAATGTTCTTTTCTTGAGGAACAATTTGGGTTGACGCAAGAAAGGATGTGGTTTAATTGGATGCACAAGTACAGGAGTCTGCTATTAGAGTTAATTGAAAATAGTTTAATTGGACCAAGTTTATCTCCTTGGAGTGCTACTTTATTCTTGTAAAGAAGGATGGTCCTATAAACTTGAATAAGGTTGCCATAAAAATATGCATCTTCTTCCTAAAACTGCTGTTTTGATTAATCGGGGAATGTTCAATATTTTCCAGAACTGACATAAGATTTGACTGCATCAAATGAGAGCGAAAGATAGTGATACTGAAAAGAAAATTTTACATTAAGGTAAGAGCACTCTAAATTTCTAGTCAAAACATTTTAGCTGGCCAATAGCAAAATGTAAAGTGTTTATAAATCATAAGAGTTTCAAATATATTTTCAGCTAGAAAATAATAAATTTGAGACAATGAAGGTTGTTAGCGCTGATGAAGGATTATGATCTTGATATAAAGTACCGTCCTGGAAGCCAAATGAAGCAGGAGCGGGATCTCCCGCAGCGAGAACGCGGGAACAGGAGCATGATCTCCCGCTGTCAGATGTGGAGCAGGATCTTCCGTAGCGGGAATGCGAGAGCGAAGTTTCCCGTAGCGGGAACTCCCATTGTTGAACCGGTCGGCTCAATTGAGACCGGTCCAAAGTAAACCAAGGTCGAGCGACCTAGGCGCAGTAATTTGATGAGGGTACAATTGTCGCCACTCTCCTCCTTCCTTTTCTGCTTCTTCTGCGTGTGGAAGTATTTTAATGGCTATTTCAGGATCTTTCTTACCTCTCCACCCCTTCCTTTTTGTGTGGGAGTTTCCTTCTTTATTTTTTTCACTTTTGTTCGTCAATGGGAGTTTATAAATTGTTGTTTTCTGATTCTAGGGGGCAGTTTTTGTTGTGAATTACTTTCAGATTTCTTTGTGGAGTTGTTCTCCCTGTTCGGGCAATATCCAGAAGGTGATGGTGCTCCGGTTGTATCCTCCTCCGAGGTGGTGATGTATCTTGCATTTTCATCTTCTCTACCATTCTTACCCCCTCCTCAGCCGTCTGTCTCCCCCTCCTTTACACATGCACCCAACCACCCATACCTGCAGTCTTACCTTATTGTCTAGCACCTTCCACAGCCCAAATGGCCTGCAATTTTGCTAACATCGCTTCCGACCCATCAATCCTTGTTGCTGCAACCGCGGGATAACAAACCTTTGTTGTTTCTGTCATTTTGCCCCAATTTCATATTGTCGTTGCACAGGCCAGATAGACTTTAGTTGGTCCTGCAATTTTCTCACCTCGCCTTGGCTGCCGCCAAACTGGCTAGCCATTCTAATCCACCTAGCCAACCTCCAACTCCCTTATGATACACTTTTGAGGTGTTTGTTTGTGTTGTTTTATGAGTTGGTGATGTTATTTTCAATTTGTGCTATGTTGTAACCTTACTTCCATATTAATAAAAGTTGTTTTTGTTTTTCCACTGTTTTACATACTAGTTCCGATATCATTTAGTATTAGAGCTAGCCCAACCCTTGTCCTCTCCTAGGGTTTCCAAGCATATGCTCCTACCCAAGCCACAAATATCAAAAAAAATTTCTTCCGATTCAAATTTCACTGAAACATATATGGAACCAAAATTTTAATACGACTTTTGATGAGATTGTGGTTCCTGCACTCCTAGAAGACGAAGAACTTTTTGTTGAGACATATAAAGATCACACAAGCCAGAAGATGTCAGAGTTTAAAATTTCAATGTATGGTCGTGGTGACAACAAACTGATAGCATCATAGGAGGGTACAGTTCCAGCCCTCACCCCTAGTGTTACATATGAAGAGACGAAAGGCCAGTGTGAAGCTCTTATTATTGTAACGCGGCAGAAGATGTTTGTTCTCCAAAGCTTCAAGAGTTAAAGGGAAGACACGAAAGATAATAAGAATCATCCATCAATCAAACTCTTACAAACCCTCGACTTTGCTGATGCCCAACGTAGATGAGAAGCATATGAGATATTTACTAGTTTGAAATTTGGCTCAAGAGAACTTGCGTCGTTGTATACCTCCGGCTCAAATTATGCCAAACCAGAACGAATCGATAGAGAGATATGCTGGCAAGTGGGAAACGCTTCGCAGATGTTTTGGGAGCCAGCGCAGTGCCAATGAGATCCAGAAACGACTTGTGAGAACCAGAAGCTTTGACAGATGAAGTCAAAACTCCCCCAATCCCAGGAGACTGACACGGGAGTGGAATCACCTGCAGCGAACGCAGGAGCAAGACCTCTCGCAGCAGGAACGTAAGAAAGGGAGCATGATCTTCTACAGCATGAACACAGGAACAGGAGCGAGATCTCCCACAATAGACGCGGGAGCAGGAACTTCCGCGAAGAGAACGCGAGAGAGGGGTTTCCCGCCTGTTGAGCCGATCGGCCCAATTGATGCCAATCTAGAGTATACAAAGGCCAAGCGGCCTGGGGGAGGGGGTGATAATTTCACGAGGTGGGACTGTCGCCTGCCCCTCCATTTTTTGCTTCTTCTGCACATAAAAGTATTTTAATGGCAATTTCTATAACTTTTTTTGTTTTCCCGCCTTCCTTTTTGTGTGGGAGTTTTCTGCTTCTTCTTTTCTTCGTTAATGGGAGTTTATAAATTGTTGTTTTCTGATTGTAAGGGGAGTTCTTGTCGTGTGTGCTTTTCAAATTTCTCGTGTGGAGTCCTCTTCCCTTTTGTAGTGTTGTATCCGAGGAGTTGGTGGTGCTCCGACTGTATCCCACTCCGAGGTGGTAATGTATCTTCCTTTTTCATCTTCCCTTTTCATCTTCCCTGACCCTTCTCTTCCACTCCTTTTAGTCGTCGCCCACTCCAATTCCTTCCCAACATCCTATCGCCCCCTTGTCTGCAGCATATGTCTTAATGTCCAGCACCATCCTGCTACCCCCAAACGACCCGCATTTTTTTCTAATATCGCTTCTAACCCACCAGTCCTTGCTACCGCAGCCCCAAGGCAGCAAACCTTTGTTGTTCCTGCAGTTTCTGCCTCAAATTCTTGTTGTCGCTGCACAGTCCAGCCAGCCCTGTAGCCGTTTATGCAATTTTCTTACCTAGCCTTTGTTGTCGCCACACCTACTAGCCATCCCAATCCACTTAGCCANCTACTAAATTATAAGTAGTTGAAAGAGCAAATGTGACAAGTAAATCCTGCCTTGGGCCAGATATTGCATTCATATTCTAATGAGCAAATTAAGGAAGAACTTTTCCACCTCAAAATCAACATAAAATCTACTTCAAAAGGGTGAAAAGAACTATATTTTTCAAGCTCTTACCAAAGAAACTTGGGTTAGCAACCACTACTGGACATCCAAAAAAATTTCTCTAAATTGATTTCAAAAAAGTAATATTTGTCATGTCACCAAACAATGTGCCATTCAGGCCAACTTTCTCTAAATATTTCATTTGATGAAATAGCATGTGAAGTTGAACTACTAATCTATGTATGTCGTGTGAGAATGGTCAATCAATATCTACAGAATAGGAATGCTATCTTCTATAGAAAACAATAAAAGTTGGTACTTGTAAAGGGAGGGAAAGGCATATAGAGCCAATCAATCAATCAATTGCTCCTCCTTCAAATGNAAGCTCTTACCAAAGAAACTTGGGTTAGCAACCACTACTGGACATCCAAAAAAATTTCTCTAAATTGATTTTTAAAAAGTAATATTTGTCATGTCACCAAACAATGTGCTATTCAGGCCAACTTTCTCTAAATATTTCATTTGATGAAATAGCATGTGAAGTTGAACTACTAGTCTATGTATGTCGTGTGAGAATGGTCAATCAATATCTACAGAATAGGAAATGCTATCTTCCATAGAAAACAATAAAAGTTGGTACTTGTAAAGGGAGGGAAAAGCATATAGAGCCAATCAATCAATCAATTGCTCCTCCTTCAAATAAGGTTCATTATATTGCAGGATCCTAACAAGAGGTCAAGAGCCTATTTTTTATTAAAATCAAAAGCATGAAAAAAAAAAAGAAAGAACAATTGCAGAAANCATTATATTGCAGGATCCTAACAAGAGGTCAAGAGCCTATTTTTTATTAAAATCAAAAGCATGAAAAAAAAAGAAAGAACAACTGCAGAACATAGGAGGAGAGGAGCTCTCAACCTCTTAGAATTTGATTTGCATGACCAAACTTAAAAAGGGCAACCAAGTTCTAGGTGGTTCTCAATAGATTTGCAAAATTATAGGTGGATGGACTTGCAATAATTGAAATAGGAGGGACAAAATTGCAAATCGACAATTTAAAATTANATAGGAGGAGAGGAGCTCTCAACCTCTTAGAATTTGATTTGCATGACCAAACTTAAAAAGGGCAACCAAGTTATAGGTTGTTCTCAATAGATTTGCAAAATTATAGGTGCATGGACTTGCAATAATTGAAATAGGAGGGACAAAATTGCAAATTGACAATTTAAAATTAAAAAAGCAAGGTGGATGCTTAAGGAAAAGGGATATAAATTCAAAATTGTAGGAAATAAGGAATCTCGTACAGCAACCCCATCCTTTTTTCAGTGGGCAAGTCACCATGGAAAGAATTAAGAGATTATTCTCTTAAATAGAGTATTCTTCTCTTCAATTTTAACTATGATAAGCACTGAGATATAAAGAGACTCATCCAATAAATCATGATATCAAGGAATTTCTTAATAGTAAAGATTATGAACAGGTCTTCCTATAGCCCTGGGCGACTATGGACTTGGAATGATTAATTCTTGAATGAAAATATAAGTGACGCGAGGCTCCTCTGCATGTATTGCAAGTGCCACACGCCAGACCGGATTGGTCCAGGCAAAAGAAGAATCGACCGTTTGTCNTGATACCAAGGAATTTCTTAATAGTAAAGATTATGAACAGGTCTTCGTATAGCCCTGGGTGACTATGGACTTGGAATGACTAATTCTTGAATGAAAATATAAGTGACGCGGGGCTCCTCTGCATGTGTTGCAAGTGCCACACGCCAGACCGGATTGGTCCAGGCAAAAGAAGAATCGAACGTTCTTCCATGTGCATGATTCTGTCCTATTGTGAGTGAGGCCTACTCCTCTTTACCCTAGAACTATATATATATATATCTTAATTGTTGTGTTTTATGTCAATTTTTGCTTCAGTTTTCCGTCGTTGGCATCTTTCTCCTCTGTTAGGGTTGTATCGGATGATAGAATGTGCTCCGAATTGTACCCTGCTCCAAAGTTGTGGTTATCTCCTCATATTTCCTCCCCCCTATCCCCTGACCTGCTTGTTGTCGCTCTTCCTGCACCCTCTCTTGCTTGTTGCTACCCTGCCGACACCATTCTGCTTACTACAATCGCTCCATGCATCTTTCCTACCTGTTATTGCCCCCTTCCTACATCACACAACCTTTTGCCTGTTTTCGTCCTTCACAGGCCCCGTCACCACCGCTCAGTCGGTTGTCTCACTACTAGACACCCCGCAACCCCTAATCCCCCAAGTTGTTGCTACCTTCCCACCTCGCCCTACTGAGGTTATTTTGCTTGTCATTGTTTTCCTATTTCAAGTGTTGTTGATTGTAACCCTATTTATTTTTATATAATAATATTTACTTCCCTTGTTGGGTTTTGGGTTAACTCCGGTATTAAAGGCAACCTAACACTAGTCCTACACTAGGGTTTCTAACATCCGCTATAACCCTAACCTGCCTCCGCAGACACGTGTCGAAACTTACCCTGGAAGAGATAGAGTGAGAAATCCGTCGACTTCAGCAGAGACTTGCAGAGATTGATGATGGGACTAAAGAAAAATTACCATCAATCTTGATAACAGAAAGTCAAAGAGGAGAAAATAGGAGAATGAGAACCCCTTCCATAGAGACGGCTTCAATGAAGAAGAGGACCGGCCTCGACACTTCAGAACTCATTACTAGAGAAGGACGAGAGATGAGTCGAAGTATGCTGGATATAGAGATTTTAGAGTGAAATTGAATCTACATGAGTTCAAAGGAGGGATAGATCCACATGAATTCATCGAATATTTGCATTTGGTTGAGAGAATCTTAAGAGTACAAAGAAGTGCTAGAAGACAGAAGGGTGAAGCATGCGATCAAATTAAAAAAAGAACATCTTTTTGTAGTGGGAAAATTTGCACAGGCAGAGGAGAGAAAAAAGTAAAAATATTACAAGATGGGAGAAGATGATGAAGTAGATGAAAAGGAAATACTTACCCGCTCATTATCGTCAGGATATATTTACGAGGACCAATTACTTACAAGAAAGAGATCTATCAGTCGAGGAATTCTTGGCACTGTTTGAGCAGCTTCAGATGAAATGCGAGTTCGTCGAGCTAACGAAACATACTATAAGCAGATATTTGGGAGGCCTGAAACCAAATATCAATAATGTTGTTCCAATGAAGTCCTATTGGTCACTCCATAATGTGGATCGACAATGATTGGTTGAGTTTTCTATTGGAGATCAGCTCAAGGAGCAGATGTGGTACGACGTGATACCCATGAACGCTTGTGATATTTTGCAGATAGTTCATGGCAGTTCGACCGCAAGGCCCAACATGATGGATTCAATAATATTTATTTGCTCAAGGATGGAAGACGTATAGTTCTTTTGCCAATTGAGGACATGAGAGCAGTAGACGTCGCAGAGGAGACAGTAGTCCCATGAGCGACCTTTATGTAGTTGGTACGAGAGGCTCCGATTACAATAGCTTTAGTCGTGTTAGAGGGAACTATGGAGGAGATTGAGATATCAGAGCCTATGCAACCACTGCTAGTTGACTTCAAGGACGTGATAACTAACAGCCTTCCATAGAGATTGCCACTTCTGGGGTCATTCAACATTTCACAGGTTTCATCCCTGGATCAGTATTTCCAAACAGGTTGAGGTCTGCAAAGTACGAAGAATTATAGAGATAGGTATAGGCTCTTGTGGTAAAGGGCTTTGTAAGAGAAAGTACCAATCAGTGTCCTTGCCTTAATGGTGCCTAAGAAGGACGAATCGTGGAGGTTGTGCATTGAGATTCGAGTTATCAATAAGATCACCATCAAATACAAGTTCCCTATACATCGCCTGGATGACCTATTGGATAAGTTACAAGGAGCCATTACCTTTTCTAAGATTGACTTACGTCGCGGATATCACCAGATCAGGATGAGACCAGAGGATGAGTGGAAGACTATTTTTCAAGTCCCAAGATGGATTATATAAGCGGACAATCATGCATTTCGGGTTGTTCAATGTGCCCAACACATTCATGAGATTAATGAATCAAGTGCATCGGGCTCACATCGGGAAGTTCTTAGTGGTGTACTTCGATGATATCCTTGTATACAGCAAATCCGACAAGGAACACTTGCAGCACCGGAGGACGGTATTCGAGGTTTTGCGATCGGAGAAACTACATACCTACCCAAAAAAATTGTCACTTCCTGATAGCACAGGTAAGCTTTTTGGGCTATATTATGTCTGGTGTAAGCATTCAGATGGATCCTGTGAAGAATGAAGCCATTGTGAGCTGGACGCCCCCAGAGTCATTTACCGAGTTAAGTCAATTTTTAGGGTTGGTATCATTCTATAGAATATTCATCAGAAGCTTTAGTGCCATCATGGCTCCCTTGACAGAACTTTTGAAAAGAGTAAAGTTCCACTGGACGAAGGCAGCTCGGTCCAGTATCGCTACTCTAAACCCGGGCACCAATATTGGTAATATCGGACTTCAGTCAGTTGAAGTGGAGTGTGACAATGTGGGGATCAGAGTAATACTAAGGGGGGAAGGCCAACACATATTCTTCTTCAATGAGAAATTGAATGAGTCTGAGAGAAAGTATTCGATGTACGACAATAATTTCTATGTGATCGCGATATCTCTTAATCAGTGAAGTCACTACCTATTGACGAGCAAGTTTACTTATTTACGGATCATAAGACTTTGAGATTCTTGAACAATCAGAACAAGCTAAAAGGTCGACAAGCTTCATGAGTGTTCCTAGCTCGTTCTAGCTCGTACTTATACAAAAAGCAGGTAGCTAGAATTGAGTAGCAGATGCACTAAGTTGTCGTCATTTGCCGATCACTTTTATGCATCCTTGAGTTGTAGGATTTGAGGTAGTGAAGGAGTTGTGTATGGGATAGATGAAAATTTTGGAGAGATCTAGGAGCAATGTCAGGTGAAGCCTACCAAATAGTATCACAGGGCTGATGGTTATCTGTTCCACCAAAATAGGTTGTGTATTCCTTTATTTTAGCTAAGTGAATCCACCATTCAAAAGAGTTATGATGAAGGACTTGCAGGACACTTTGGCAGAGACAAGACTCTCGCACTCGTGCGAAAACACTTTTTTGGCCCCGACTAACGAGAGATGTGAAACGACACATCAACCAATGCGTAATTTGTCATGTGGCCAAAACCAAAAGTCAGAATACATGACTATACACTCCATTACCAGTATTGCAGGTCTGTGGGTGATGTTAGCATGAATTTTTGCGGCGGGTCTTCTGAAAACACAGCGGAGTAAGGAATTTTTGATAGTTGTGGTTGATAGATTCTCGAAAAGGACTCACTTCATAACATATCACCGGATGTTGGATGCATCACATGTAGCTGACTTCAGGGAGATTGTGAGATTGCATGGGACATCCAAGACCATTACTTCCTACAAAAGTATCAAGTTCCTGAGGCACTTCTAGAGAACCATATGGGGGAAGCTTAACAATAAACTTCAATTCATCTCAACGGTTCATCCAAAGAGAGACGATTAGATGGAAATGGCAAACAGAAGCCCAGAGAAGCTTCTGAGCTTTGTGGGGAAAGATATTACAACATAATCTTAGCATAAGCCGAATTTGCTTACAACAGATCCATGAGTCAAACCACAGGGCACACCATATTTGAGATCGTGTATGGGCACAACCCCCTCACCCCACTTAACTTGGTAGCACTCCTTCAAGAAAACAGATATTAGTAAGGATGCTGAAGAGATTTAGAAGTTCCACTAAGAAGTGGCAAAGGAGATCACTAAGCGGAACCAGGATTACCAGACACAGAAATAAAACTAAGAAAAACATGACTTTCTATAGTGTGGATTAGGTTGAAGATCAAAACATTTCCAGTGAGATCCTTCAGGGAGCTCAAGCCCAAGGTATATGGACCTTTCAAGATTCTCAAGAGGCCGAATAACAATGCCAATAGGATCGACCTACCATGAGATTACAATACTTTTGTTACATCCAACGTAGCAGATTTGTCTTCATGCAATGAGGAACTAGGAGTTTTAAAAGATGAGGTTGAAGATCCCCCAACCTCAGGAGACTAACATGGGAGCCTCTACCCACGCGACAACTGCTGCACGACAGACTGGTTCGGTCCAGGTAGGAGAAGAATCAACCATCCTTCCATGTGCATGTTTCCATCTTTTGGAGCGGAGCTCACTCCTCTTTACCAAAGGATTATATATGTATTCATTATGTTTTAGGCCAGTATTTTTGCTGCAATTTTTCCTAGTCAACATCTTTCCCTCTTGTTAGGGTTGATCCAAGGACAAGTGATGATTTGGATATATCCAGCTCGAAGGTGGTGGTTACCTCATATTTCCTCCCCCTTGTCCCCTCTCATGCTTGTTTACGCTCCTACACCTCACATGTTTATTTTCGCCTTTCCAGCACCATCCTGCTTATTGTCGCCACTCCCTACACTTTTCCTACCGGTTGTTGTCCCATTCCTACACCCTCCCAGCCTGTTATCATCCTCCCCAGGCTCCCTACCGCCACTCAGCTTGTAGTCCCACCACCGGACAGCCCACAACCCCTACACCCCCTAATTGTCGCGACCTTCCCCTATTGGGTTTGGGGTGTCGCCACTCCCTACACTTTTCCTACCGGTTGTTGTCCCATTCCTACACCCTCCCAGCCTGTTATCATCCTCCCTAGGCCCCCCACCGCCACTCAGCTTGTTGTCCCATCACCAGACAGCCCACAACCCCTACCACCCCTAATTGTCGCGACCTTCCCCTATTGGGTTTTGGGTGTCGCCACTCCTTACACTTTTCCTACCGGTTGTCGTCCCATTCCTACACCATCCCAGCCTGTTATCATCCTTCCGAGGCTCCCTCACCGCCACTCAGCTTGTTGTCCCACCACCGAACATCCCACAACCCCTACACCCCCTAATTGTTGCGACCTTCCCCTATTGGGTTTTGGGTTAACTCTAGCATCAATAAGTCCCCCCCCCTTCCTCTCTGGGTTTTGTCACCACTCCCGACACTTTTCCTACCGGTTGTCGTCCAATTCCTACACCATCCCAGCCTGTTATCATCCTTCCGAGGCTCCCTCACCGCCACTCAGCTTGTTGTCCCACCACCGAACATCCCACAACCCCTACACCCCCTAATTGTTGCGACCTTCCCCTATTGGGTTTTGGGTTAACTCTGGCATCCCCAAAACACAAATTAGAATGCCTCCTAAGGCACTTTCCAAACTCCTAAGGAACAACACCCAAGGGGGCCCTCTCTTTTTTTTTTTCCTTCACCCTGACACCATAAATCGATTTCCTATAATTATTAAAACCACCAAAAATTTTTTACCTAGTTATTTTTTTGTTGGTTTAAAAAGTCCATTTATCTAATTCTATAGTAAGCCCAAGTAATAGCTCACATATTGTGAATATGGGAAGAATATTCAAGGATTAAGATGACTCTTCAACATTCTTATTATTTTTCTTGAAAGTAAAATGATTTCACACTCAAAAATAAATGGAGGATTTTAACAGATTGTAAGAACTTGTAATAGGTTTGTCATAGAATTTGAAAAAAAATGAATAATCATTGTTAGTTCTAAGTTGGCTAATTTGTTATCTACAAAAACGGGTTTAATGAATTCTAGGACTTTGTTGTGATGCAAATAGAACAAAAAACATAAAACAAAATTACAGCTTGGGTGTGTGAGGCTATTGATCCCCTCAGTTTCTGCCAACAATATTAATATGTTTTATTATCCTTCACCGTGATCATATAATTTTTCTTGCTACGTTTCCAAACTATCATCCAACAAGAACTTCATATCTATAATTACTTTCCCACACATTTCATCATAAGATTTATCTTAATAATGTGAGTCAAGTTTAGGAAGCATTCTCTAACCGTTTGGCTGTTATTTAAGATGTTAACTTCGTTTTAAATGTGTCTATTACTAGAAATTTTAGCCACAACACTTTTTTGTCAAACCCATATTGTATTATGTCCAAATATAACAATTCAAATTCTCACTCGAAGTTAATNATTAATAAAAGTTGTTTTTGTTTTTCCACTGTTTTACATACTAGTTCTGATATCATTTAGTATTAGAGCTAGCCCAACCCTTGTCCTACCCTAGGGTTTCCAAGCATATGCTCCTACANCTTCTCAAACTCAAAGACACCCATGGGCCAATTACAGATAAGGGTGTTAGCACTGTCAAAAGTTGTGTTGAAAGTCTCAATGGAATTTGGTCCAATGTCAAGGCCCATCCAGCCAGCAAGGATGGCAGATGTTGGCACAACCTTGCTATCAGCAGCAGCTGCAAACTTGTCCGCCATAATGACATCTGAGGGTAATAAGAGTTTCACTCATTTCATATTTGCCTTCTTAATAAGAGCTATTGCTAGACTACCNCACAACGTTGCTATCGGCATCAGCTGCAAACTTGTCCGCCATAATGACATCTGAGGGTAATAAGAGTTTCACGCATTTCATATTTGCCTTCTTAATAAGAGCTATTGCTAGACTAGTTCATTTTACTCAACAAGAGAGGAACTAATGTCATGTCCTTGTCCCCTATAGAATGTGAAAATCATTCCTCCTCTAAGAAGAAGGACATCAACTTTCTCTAAAAGCGACTCCATCACCCCAATTTTTGTTGAAACCATTGAACCACTAACAATGGCAGCAAATGGCCACTTCAGATTCGTGGCGGCCCAGACAAGGTAGTCAAGTACCTTCCACATGAGGAAGCCAGCAACAGCAAGTTTCAAGTACTTTGTAACACCCTTTATTGAA
>JXCR01138542.1:1069-28832 GCA_002079205.1 Phalaenopsis hybrid cultivar | reverse complement strand
AAAATCTTATTAAACAATGCTTCAAACTGACCGACTTGGTGCAGAAGTAGGATTTACAGAGAGTTGAAGATTGAGTTGACTCGCTATTTGGAAATGAAGCTGAACTAAATTGCTTAGTTTAATGATTGTTGATCTTGGCTCGTTGTCTCTTTAATCCTCAAATGAATTGGTGAATCATTCGATTCCAGAGAAAGTTTGAGTTCCTCCAATTGTTTCCTACAATTACTTTGATAGCGTCTCCTCCATTCCATTCAGAAACAATCTGGCTTATTCAATTGCCCAGACCATACAACAGGATCACATCATCATTGAGATTCATTCATTCTGTTTCATTGAATATTGGGTAATAATTATGGTTGTTGAATAAAAACAACTTGTGACAACTTTGGTTTCATCCGTGACTAAATTACTGATGAGAAACTAAACGACATCAATTACTTTTTATAGGAATAAAATAATGAGGCTCTACATAGGTAGTGCTTCTCAGGAGAGTCGCGTCATTAATAATTCCCTAGTTAAGACTAACCAGAATTATTCTAAGTGGATGAGAGTTGATGCCCAACTCTTGATACAAATATAAAATTTTATCGAACTTTATCAATCTAGTCATATCCTTAATTGTGACAGCTAAACATGTCATGGAGGAATTAACATTTGTATTTTATGGAAGAGAAAATATTTAATGTATCACGTGCACTTTAAACATATTTATGAAGAATTGACTATACTATTTCCCTTCAATACTATATCCAAATTCAGCAGATTCAAATAGAACAAATGACAATTATAAGTTTTCTAGCTGACCTCAACTCTCAACATGAAGGTATCAAATCACAGGTCCTATTTGATCCTGAAATTACTACTTTGATGAAAGCCTATAGTAGACTATTGCACACTATTCTGAGTTCCCGTGCTTCATCCGTAGAGCAATCTAGTGCTCTCCAGCTAAAAAAAATACAGACATCTATAAACCTCAATTAGGGTAAGTATAGTGAAACACCAAATTCTGGAAATCAAAGAAAGCACTAAAGTAGTTTTTTACTGCTGCCATGAACCTAGTCATACGAAGGTGTGTCAAAATTTGCTTAAGAATTAGAAGGGCTCTAAATTAGTCTGCTCACATGATCACTAAGGTCTCCCAATGTCATACTATGTTGATTTATGCACATGAACATGCTAAATTCATCCAGTTTTAGGATGTGTCCAAGAATTATACTCTATTATTGCACTATTGAGTCAAATAACAAAAATAATTGTCATCTCTCCTCACCAACATAATGGATCATTGATTTTGGTGCTACAAATCACATGATAGATAATCCAAAGCTCTTTTTCACCTTTAATAAATATCTTTCTTCTGTTACCTTAGCAAGTTTGAATTATGGAGGTCTACCTTCAAATCCAAAGGCCTTCATTTGAGTCGAACTAAAATTGAATACATGAAATGCAATTTTAGTAGTAGTAGCTCTAGTGATAGAAATGTAACTATGGGTGATCAAATTATTAAAAGGTGTGAATGCTTTAGATATCTCGGGTTTATTGTTCAAAAGTGATGGTGATATTGATGGGGATGTTATTAGTAGAATTCAAGTTAGTTGGTTGAAATGGAGAAATGCTTCGGGTCTATTGTGTGATAGAAAAGTACCAGTTATACTGAAAGGAAAATTATATAAGATAGTGGTGAGAGGCCTGCAATGCTCTATGGCGTTGAATGTTGGCCTTTAAAAGAGAAGCATAAAACTAAATGTTGTCGAGATGAGAATGATTGGCTTTGCACTTAAAAACAAAATGTGAAATGAATAAATCCGTGAAAGGGTTAGTGTAGCTCCAGTGACGGACAAAATTTAAGTGATTCGTCTTTTAGATGGTTTGGTCACATTAAACGTCGACCAACAGATGATCCGATTAGAAGAATAGATGTTTTAAAATCAACTTCTATTAAGAAATGCAGAGATAAACTTAGGATGACTTGGGCATATTGCATAAAAAATTATCTTAATTTATTAGAATTAAATGAAAACATGACACTAAATAGGATGCAATGGAGAAAAAGGATTCATGTAGTCGACCTCACTTAGTAGGATAAATGTTTTTTTTTTGTTGTTGTTGTATTCTTCCCTGATCATTATTTTCTTCAAGATCTTATGACGAATAAGATTATTGATAAAGGACAACAGTTGGGGAGACTATCTAAATTGGTAAACAAACTACCTCGAACCATAGCCTTTGCAAACACCTTATCTCCCTTCTAATTCATTGTCGATTAGGGGATCAATCACTACAAATGCTAAAGCGGTTATACCCATAGTTTCAGCAATTATCATCTTTAGATTATAAGTCATTTCAGTTTGCTAAACACAATCGTTTTTCTTTTGTTCTCAGAATTAATAAAAGAGAGTATAGTTTTGAGTTGATTCATTTTGATGTATGGGGACCTCATCTTATTTTGTCGATTGGATTTCGATATTTTGTTATCTTTGTGAATGATTTTTCTAGTAAGACATGACTTTATTTTAAGAAATCTCGCAGCGAGTTAGCCATGTTATCAATCCTTTTGTAATGAAATTAAAACTCAATTTACAGTTTCACTCAAATTTCTAAGAAATGATAATTACAAAGAAAATTTTTCTACGTCGTTTCAAACATACATAATACAAAACGAGATGGTTTGCCAATCATTATGTGTTGATATTCCATCATAAAGTGGAATAGCTGAAAGAAAAATTAGGCATCTTTTGAGACAACAAAAGCTCTTTTATTTGAAACTAATGTGCCCAAACAATTTTGTGTTAATGCAGTTTCTATCACATATTCTTTAATCAATAGAATGCTTTCTACTATTTTACAGAACTAGAATTTGACTTTCAACTAACTCTCTCTTTCTGATTGAACCACGTGTATTTGGGCATACTTGTTTTATTAGTAATACTCACCCATAAATTTCTAAACTAGACCCTAAGTCATTAAGGTGTCTTTCTAGGATACTGTCTTTTGCAAAAAGGGTGTCAATTTTTTCCCCTTCTTAAACAGGTAAATAATTTTTGTTGATGTTACTTTTCATGAACAAATCTCATTCTTTGTTAACTCATCGTTACCTAAATCCTCACAAGGTTTTGTTGATTTGTTAATGTAGCTAGAATTTAATTTTCAACTCTCCCTTTCTGATTGAACTACGTGTATTTGGGCATACTTGTTTTGTTAGTAATACTCGCCCACAAATTTCTAAACTAGACCCTAAGTCATTAAGTTGTCTCTCTAGGATACTGTCTTTTGCAAAAAGGGTGTCGATGTTTTTCCCTTCTTAAGCAGGTATATAATTTTTGTTGATGTTGCCTTTCATGAACAAATCTCATTCTTTGTTAACTCATCGTTACCTAAATCCTCACAAGATTATGATGATTTATTAGTGTATCATATCATCAATTTATATATTGATCAAGCTCCACCCCCACCAACAGTGCCTCAGCCCATACCACCTATCACTAATGTTTATTCTAGAGACCTCGTCCCCTTGATCCTAGTCCAGCACCGATATCATCTTCTTTAGTGGATTCTCATTCTAGTGACCTTAAACTACCTATTGCTCTTCAAAGAGGTAAATGTCAATGTAACTATCTCATTTCCTCTCATGTTAACTATAACTAGTTAGCTTCTACTTGTTCTTTAGTGCTACTCTTGACTCTGTTGAGATCCTAAGATCTGTTTAACACACTATCTCATTTTGGGTGGCGGGCGGGCAGTAATGCTTGAAATGAATGCCTTTACTAAAAATGGAATATGGAAACTAATTGAACCAAATTCTGAAAAAAATGTTGTTGGTTATAAATGGGTCTTTGCAATTAAATTTCATTCTGATGGATCTGTAGCTTTGTCTTAAAGCTCGACTGATCGCATAGGGCTATGCTCAAACTTATGATATTCTATATTGGCATAAAAATATTAAATGTTTCTCTGATACAGATTGAGTAAGTTCCAAGATTGATCAAAGATCTATTACAAGATATTGTGTTTTGTTGGTGGCAATTTTGTCTCATGGAAAAGAAATAAATAGATTGTAATGTCATGATCTAGTGCAGATCTGAGTATCAGGCAATGTCACAAGCTTTGAGTGAGTTAATATGGATATCTCAATTGTTGACTAAAATGGGTTTTAAGATGACAGCTCCAGCAAAACTGTGATGTGATAACCAAGCTACAATTCATAGTCTCAAAGTCTGTTTTCCATGAACGAAACAAGTACATTGAAAAAGATTGCCATTTTGTTTGTGAAAAGATTCAACAAATTTTAATTTCTACAACTTGTGTGAAAACTGGAGAACTAGGGAACATCTTCACAAAGGCCCTTAATAGAGCTTGGGGGCATGATAAACATCTATGATCCAGCTTGAAGGGGGTGTTATTAAAATTAATAAATTAAGAAGCTTGTATATTATGAAGATTAATATTAGGTTTAGGTATCTAACTAGTGGAGATCTAATCACGGGAAATTTTCAATATTAGAAATATTCCTAATCTATAGATATGGGAGGTGTATAAATATGTAACAGATGTGTTCAATCCAAGGTATATGCTCAATTATCATATCTTCAACAAATATCACTCCAACAATTCCTTTATTATAATCACTCATTAATTTAAATTTTCTAGGCATTCACTTTTTTTGTTATTCTCAACTTGGTTATCAATGACCTTTTTAATTACTCAACACATAGAACCATGCCATATCATTAATCTAACTATACTCCTACATATTTTAACTTTAAATTTTCACAACCCTCTTTTATCGCATTATACTTCTGAGAAAGTTATACATTTATAACCACATCGCCTAATTTGAGAAACTACGTCCTCATCTATATTCCCATTATTTTATATAAAAGATACAAGACATCATCAAACTAGAAAGAAAATCAAGATGATAGAACTTATCAAATCTAAAGAATTAATAAATTAAAAGCTAGCCAAACTGTCAAAATAATAGGTAAAAATGGTAAAGGTATATATGCATATCAATCATATCTACGATTCAATGTAATAATCTTTTAGTCAAATCTTCTGGCTTTAGTAAGTTGAGCCTTTTATCCCTTGGCCTCGTCCTTTAGACATTTAGAAGAATAAAATTTAGATTCCTCGAGTTTATAAAATACTCTTCAATCGTTTTCATAAATAGAACCTAAGATGACTCTTGTAAGATTGGAGAGTTGAGAGTAGAATAATATTTAACATGTATTCATAAATTGTGATGACTTCTAAGCTTCTTTTAAGAATATTCTAAGATGATTTGTTAATTAAATGTAGCTCCACTTTGTAAAACATTATTTGAGAATGTGAACCTTCCAATTTCTTAAATGCTAAAAATCAAGTATCTTGGTTTGAATGTTTTAAATGAAAATATTTTACAATCTAAAAAATGTTTAAGATGTCCAATAAAAGAATTTTATAATAATTTGGCACCTCATTTAAAAATACAGAGCAACCCGCTCATTTTTTTCCCTTGGAAATATGGCCCTTAGCATCTTACTGACAAATTTTCTATCAACANATTTAAAAATACCGAGCAACCAGCTCATTTTTTTCCCTTGGAAATATGGCCCTTAGCATCTTACTGACAAATTTTCTAACAACAAGTATGTTAAGAGTTATTGATGTATGCATTTTGTTTCTGATTAACTCGAGCAAACAAAGCTNGATGACTTCTAAGCTTCTTTTAAGAATATTCTAAGATGATTTGTTAATTAAATGTAGCTCCACTTTGTAAAATATTATTTGAGAATGTGAACCTTCCAATTTCTTAAATGCTAAAAATCAAGTATTTTGGTTTGAATGTTTTAAATGACAATATTTTACAATCTAAAAAATGTTTAAGATGTCCTATAAAATAATTTTATAAAAATTTGGCACCTCATTTAAAAATACCGAGCAACCAGCTCATTTTTTTCCCTTGGAAATATGGCCCTTAGCATCTTACTGAAAAATTTTCTATCAACAAGTATGTTAAGAGTTATTGATGTATGCATTTTGTTTCTGATTATCTCGAGCAAACAAAGCAACATGCATTGAACAGCTCAATCATCAGCTAAGTTATGACTCTTATGTTCATTTAAGCTTGAATGTTACGTGAAGCTCGAGATAAATGAAAAACTAGGGTTGTCAAGATAGAAAATTATCCAAAACAAATGACCCAGGTTAAAACCTGACTGCCAAATTCATCTATATATCTATCTATATATATATATATATATAGATAGATAGATAGATAGATAGATAGAATTATCCCGCCATGTCATTCTGCCTTTCCCATGCTCTCTCCCCTACACTTCCCTGGTGTTTCCTCGCCCTCTATAAACCCCTTCTCCACTGCATTTCTAGGATTCCACCTGCTCATGTGTGCAATGAACCTTACTCGCCAGCTATTTCCAATTTTCGGTTAGAACTATCATCTTTTTCCTCTACAAATGAGTTTTTAAAATTCACTAATCAACATGTATGACTTAGTTTCCTTCGACATATTTTACATTTTGTTATTGTTTTTGTTGTCATTGCATTATTTCCTAGTCTCCTTCCAGCTTGCTGTGTGCAAAAAGATTGCTTCAGCTGCTACAATCTTGGTTGGCTTATCATGCCGCACTCTCATAAACGGTTGATCATCATGCCAGTCTCTGCAGCCCTGCCATATTATTTATTGGCTATGGATTTGTGCATATGTCACTTATGCTCTCATTGTTAATGTGTGCTATGATGAAAATATATTTTGGCATAATACGGTTTGTTCTAAAACTATTTTTTCATTTTTATTGTTAAATGAAACTATTACAATTCGCTTATCAACATAGGATGCTTTTGCTTTTCTTCAAAAAATTTAAATCTAGGCCATACCATACAAGATATTATCCACTTTAGCACAACCCAATCTGTGAAGGGTGTGCATTTTGCATTGATTAAAAATAAAAGAGTACAACAAAAAAGCAAAAGAGAAAGCACAAGAAGAGGGACTCCTCTTGTACATACACTCAAAACAAAAGACAACAGAAACACTAGTACATGTGTTCAAAACAAAATAAAAAAGTAAGTTGAATCAGCTCTGCTCAGTGGAAGAGATGCGCTGAAGAGGTGGCTCCTCTCCCACCCATTTTATTTTTTTTCATGCAACTTCCCAAAGTATCATCTATTTAGATAGTACTACATTACAAGCATGCTTAAATATGAACTTCTCAAGAGAAATTCACCCGTTACACCAAGAAAAAAGTCTGTATCATGCCTAATTCTTTATTTATATAGTTCAGGATCCTTCCTGATGTAGGATTAATGTCATTCATGTTGCTCTCATCTCCGAGAAACATAACGTCCCTGTAAGACAACCAGGAGCCATTCCTTTCCCTGGTGTCGACCCACTTAACTCTTTATTTATATTCAGTATCCTTCCTGACGTAGGATTAATGCCATTTATGTTGCCCTCATCTCCAAGAAGCTTAACATCCCTGTAAGACAACCAGGAGCCGTTCCTTGCCCTGGCGTCGACCCAGGTGCCTCCTTGCCCAGCCCTGGAGATCATTCTTCATCATCTTTAGCACACTCTTTGGATTTGAGTATTATAGGCTCGCCAGTATTTGCAAGCTGAAATGTGAGCACAAGCTTGATCCCATAGCTGAATAAGCATAACTCACAACCACATTAATGAAACGAGTCAACTCACTCAATCCCTTAATCATACCACGTCTACGCTTTTTCTTAAATGCATGTTTACTCTGAATATAGTAAAATGCTTTTCATTTATTAAGAGTGCTAGATCCATGTGCAGATTCAAAGTTACCCTATTGTAAATATCAAAATTATTCTTCTTCCATAAATCTTGAAATATTAGGTTTGCACCTCCCAAAATGCATAACTTACAAATTATAAAAGTTCAGGTTTATCTAAATAACATGAGCAACATCCGAGACAAACATAACATATCACGCCAANAAATGTGAGCACAAGCTTGATCCCATAGCTGAATAAGCATAACTCACAACCACATTAATGAAACGAGTCAACCACTTAATCCCTTAATCATACCATGTCTACACTTTTTCTTAAATGCATGTTTACTCTGAATATATTAAAATTCTTTTCATTTATTAAGAGTGCTAGATCCATGAGCAGATTCAAAGTTACCTATTGTAAATGTCAAAATTATTCTTCTTCCATAAATCTTGAAATATTCGGTTTGCACCTCCCAAAATGCATAACCTACAAATTATAAAAGTTCAGGTTTATCTAAATAACATGAGCAACATCCGAGACAAACATATCAAGCCAAATTCTATCAATAAAGGTAACCAATTGAATCATAACTAGAAAACTCTATGCCACAATAATAGCACTCTAAAATACTCAAACTACCTTAAATGATTATTGATGTGATTCATTTTTCAAATTCATATAATCTAAAGCATACTTAGACATAAAATTCATGCAGCTCTAACTATCAATTATGAGTTTGCACAACTTCTCATATTTAAAATGAAAATAAAAACTACAATTCTCTTCTAATTAGATTGTGAACCTAGGAGTGTTATAATGCAATGTGTGGCATTTAAATAATATCAAATAACACGTCCTCAAAATCACCAGTCTTTCATAAAAGTTAAGTTATCATCAAAATCATCAAAATAAATATCTTCCTAAACATATGTATGCAAGTTTGGACTAGAACATTCATTAGTATAATGATCAATTTGTTGATGACATTTAAAACAAGCCCTAGTAGAGATGTTAGTTGGAATACATATACAACTGACTTTACCATAGTGTCAACATTAACATGGATTATTTTGAAGAAATTAATTCTTGTGTTATGTGAACAATAAATAACCATCAGGGATATAGAATATACTCAAAATATAATTCAAATTAAAAAAAACATGCCCAAGCGATGGAATGTGTTGAAGTATCTTTTCTCTTATAATATTAGGTCTCAAAAAGACCAAAACATAGAGTGCTAGCTTAGATTTTTATATATCTCAGCACAAAAAGCAGTTCTTCAAATTTGTTCATGTATATTTAGTAGAGCTTTTGATCCCTTGCTTTAATGAATTAAATTCATCAAACAAATGATCATGATAAGGGAAAGGCAATTTTTTTTCTTTGAAAATTTCAATCTATGTGGCTGTAGGTTCTTATATAAAACTTTAAACAATAACAAATAACACATCCTCGAAATCAATAATCTTTCATCAAAGTCACGATATCATCAAAATCATCAACATAAATATCTTTCTAAACTTATGCATACAAGTTTAAACTAGGGCACTATTTAGTAAAATGATCAATTTGTTGACGACAATATGACATTTAAAACATGCCTTAGTAGAGATGTTAGCTCAAATGAGGATACAACTGACTTTCCTATAGTGTCAACATTAACATGGATTATTTTGAAGAAATGAATTCTAGTGTTACATGAACATGAAATAATCATCATAGACATAGAATATGCTCAAAATCTAATTCAAATTAAAAAAAAAAAAACATGGCCAAATGATGGAATGTGTTGAAGTATCATTTCTCTTTTAATGTATGGTCTCAAAAAGACCTAAACATAGTGTTATGTTAGGAGTGTTATAATGCAATGCATGGAATTTAAATAATATCAAATAACACATCCTCAAAATCACTAGTCTTTCATAAAAGTCACGATATCATCAAAATCATCAGCATAAATATCATACTAAATATATGTATGCAAGTTTGAACTAGGACACTAATTAGCATAATGATCAATTGTAGATGACATTTAAAACAAATCTTAGTGGAGATGTTAGTTCAAATGCAGATACAACTGACTTTCCCATGGTGTCAACATTAACATGGATTATTCTGAAGAAATGAAGCCTTGTTTTACATGAATATGAAATAACCATCATAGACATAGAATATGCTCAAAATCTAATTCAAATTAAAAAAATGTCTGTGATGGAATGTGTTGAAGTATCATTTCTCTTTTAATATCAGGTCACAAAAAGACTTAAACATAGAGTATTGCATAGATTTTTAAATATCTCAGACAAAAAAAAAAGATCTTCAAATTTGTTCATGTATATTCAGTAATAATTTTGATCTCTTGCTTTAATAAATTAAATTCATCAGATAAATGATCATGTTAAGGAAAAGGCAAGTATTTTTTATTAGAAATTTTCTTTTATTTCAATCTATGTGGTAGTAGGTTCTTTTATAAACCTTCACCTTCAACATTCCATAGGCATCCAATATATTTTAGCTGACCTAATTAATATATTTATTGGGAATGCCACTTTCCCTCATCAAAGATGACTTACCATTCAAAGAAGCTATCCAAATCTAGTACTTACTCACTAAAAAATTTAGAACCACTTTTACTATCACAGATAAACACTTGAACCTTAATATTTCTTTATATATCATCATTTATGTAAAAAAATACATATTTATAATTTCATTAAGATTCATTGTTATTAACACCTAAATTTATGCATTGAATATCTTCACGTCTCCTATTAAAATTGACATTAAATTGGATTGACTTATCATTATGGTTAATTGGAAGCCACTTCCGATTTATTTACATGAAGTTGAATGGCACTCAAATTATCAACTACTACTTTAACAAAATTAATTCCATTATTGATTTCATTTTGTTCGGGAAAAAATTGAATCACTTGACTTTGCATCGTATTTAGAATTCCATTCCTTTTACAAANAAAAAAAAAAAACATGCCCAAATGATGGAATGTGTTGAAGTATCATTTCTCTTTTAATGTATGGTTTCAAAAAAACCTAAACATAGTGTTGTGTTAGGAGTGTTATAATGCAATGCATGAAATTTAAATAATAGCAAATAACACATCCTCAAAATCACTAGTCTTTCATAAAAGTCACGATATCATCAAAATCATCAGCATAAATATCATACTAAATATATGTATGCAAGTTTGAACTAGGACACTAATTAGCATAATGATCAATTGTAGATGACATTTAAAACAAATCTTAGTGGAGATGTTAGTTCAAATGCAGATACAACTGACTTTCCCATGGTGTCAACATTAACATGGATTATTCTGAAGAAATGAAGCCTTGTTTTACATGAATATGAAATAACCATCATAGACATAGAATATGCTCAAAATCTAATTCAAATTAAAAAAATGTCTGTGATGGAATGTGTTGAAGTATCATTTCTCTTTTAATATCAGGTCTCAAAAAGACTTAAACATAGAGTATTGCATTAGATTTTTAATTATCTCAGAACAAAAAAAAACAGTTCTTCAAATTTGTTCATGTATATTCAGTAATAATTTTGATCTCTTGCTTTAATAAATTAAATTCATCAGATAAATGATCATGTTAAGGAAAAGGCAAATATTTTTTATTAGAAATTTTCTTTTATTTCAATCTATGTGGTAGTAGGTTCTTTTATAAACCTTCACCTTCAACTTTCCATAGGCATCCAACATATTTTAGCTGACCTAATTAATATATTTATTGGGAATGCCACTTTTTCTCATCAAAGATGACTTACCATTCAAAGAAGCTATCCAAATCTAGTACTTAGTCACTAAAAAATTTAGAACCACTTTTACTATCACAGATAAACACTTGAACTTCAATATTTCTTTATATATCATCATTTATGTAAAAAAAAATATTTATAATTTCATTAAGATTCATTGTTATTAACACCTAAATTTTATGCATTGAATATCTTCACGTCTCCTATTAAAATTGACATTAAATTGGATTGACTTATCATTATGGTTAATTGGAAGCCACTTCCGATTTATTTACATGAAGTTGAATGGCACTCAAATTATCAACTACTACTTTAACAAAATTAATTCCATTATTGATTTCATTTTGTTCGGGAAAAAGTTGAATCACTTCATCGTATTTAGAATTCCATCCTTTTTACAAAAAGTTAACTTTCTAAGATAATTAGATTATTTATAAGTGATTTTATGGCGAATTAAAGCTATGATACCAATTTGATGCATGATAACTTAAAGTTAGGGTTTCCTAATGCAATTAACGTGAAGTGAAGTATGAATCAAAGCAAAGAAAATTGAGGATTCACAATTCACTAGCTATCAAACAATTCAAACATTTGTTTTCATTAACTGTAAATAATTAATGCTTGAATTAATGCCAAATTAAAATAGAGAGAGATTTATATGCATATCACACAATTTTTATGTTTAAATATATAAAACCTAAATTTTTATATTTAAATAGCATCACAGAGTCAAAATGATATAAAACATTATAAATGAACAAATAAATTTCACTTTAGATAAGTTAATAATAATAATAATACTTTTGATATTATTTATAGATTAGAGTGTTAGATAAGTAAATATAAGAATTAAGGTGTTAGATATGGAAGCATATAAGAATTTTGTGTTTTGTATATAAATCCCTCTACAATAAAATATTCAAAATAATTTGAGAGAATTGGCTAGAATTTAGAATTGCATAAAATGATGAGCAAATAAATATTAATTTTCAAAATTGAATTTTCTTACATTTTTAAAAACATAAAATTGACCTTTCCTTATTTAGTCCATCCACTTAATTTAATAGTATCCTTTTAGCATTTATTCACTGAGCTTTTTTACTTCCTATCAATATATAAAGGATTCAACTGTTTTATGATTTTTTCCTAGGCAATAAAGCCATGCTTGGATGGTGTTTTAAATCATACTGTTTAACATGAGCAAAAAGTTTGGAAAAAAATTTTCAATTGTTGAAGAGAGAGCAATGAACTTAGAATTTGAAAACTTTTGTGGATTTAAAGGTGCATTTGTAAGTTTCTAAGGTCATGAATTGTAAGTTTTTCACAGTTCATGGTCATGCATAAAGTGACAAAACNAAAAAAAACAATGGAGCAATTGTCTCTGCAAAAGAAACCAAAGTCAAGACTTAACTTCTGATAACCATTCTCAATATCAATAAAACAAGCTAGAGCATAGTGAGGATTGTGAAATAGGCATCGTATACTTAGTTACAAAAAAGGAACCATGATGCACAATTTTATGGGCAATATCATTATATTGTCATCAGCAAGCTAGGGTTGTTTAGGATCAATTTTTTTGTTTTTTTTTTCTTTTTGAAAACAAAAAATAAAAAAGTATCATTTGTTTGTCGTTTTTTCATTTTTTTAANTATTGTCATCAGCAAGCTAGGGTTGTTTAGGATCAATTTTTTTGTTTTTTTTTTCTTTTTGAAAACAAAAAAATAAAAAAGTATCATTTGTTTGTCGTTTTTTCATTTTTTTTAATTTTTTTTTAAACACAAGGGACCTATTTTTAAAATAGTGAAAACAAGCAAAATGTGCTTTCTATGTTTTGAAAACATATTTTTTCCATGCTAATCCCTAAACTATGCACAATAAGATCTCCTATCTTCTCCCCTTCCCGTCGCTCCTTCGGCCTGCTANGAAAACATATTTTTTCCATGCTAATCCCTAAACTATGCACAACAAGATCTCCTATCTTCTCCCCTTCCCGTCGCTCCTTCGGCCTGGCTGCTGTCGCAGACCCATTGGTCCGGCTCCACTCTCCTCTCCTTCAGTCCCGCGACACATAACCCATCACCACTCCTTCAGCCGGTGACGCAAAAGTTCGCTCCTCCGGCTCTCGCAGGTGCGGTTCTTTCCTTTCTTTCTTCTGTTTCAATTCCGTGGTTCATCTTTCATAGCTAAGACAATGCCTAAGGATGCTTTCATTTTTGTATTCATGGGTTCGATTCATTTTTTTTGTGTTTCTCCTTTCTATATCTAGGAATTTGATTATTTTTTTCTGATTTATTTGTGTTTATCATTTCTACCTCTTGTACATATTATTAGAGTTTGGTATTGTGATGGAACAAAANCTTCTTGAGCTTCTTCATGAACTCCAGTGACCAACACGATCCAACCCTCTATGGCTGCAAGCATAAGAATATAAATCATGATGAAATAATGTCCAACAACAGACAATATTGTTTCATCAATGAAGTTATAAAAGGCCACAAGCAAGAGAAATAAATATTTGAGTTGTAAATGGGCCGCAAATATTGAGATCTTTAAACATAAAATCAAGTGGTTTGAGTGGATTTTGTAATCAACTTCCCATATAGATTCAATTTGAAGCAAAAGAAATAAAGAGGATCTTCGTATGACCATATAGATTCAAGTGGCTTTTCATTAATATTAATCTCATGTTTGGACTTATATCAGTTAAAATTTATATATTTGCTCTTAGTCAAAACTAAACACTTCATCATGAACAATATCAAGTAAACCTAAGTGCATACAACTTACCAATATGCTCCTACCATGCCGCTCTAGAGAGAGAAACATGAACAAAAGACGGCATTAATAGAAATGAAACTTCATGACTAAAAGTGCTTTCAAAATAGCCTAACTGTCCGTGCATTATGCATTGCTTTTGTTAATACTCAATGGTGAATTATGCATTGCATTGCTCACACGACATTTCTTTTTAATATGAATTAACTTTCAAACATTTCGAAAGGAACTTCTTGAACCAATGCTTTCCAATGTACGGTTACACTTATCTTTAACCTAGTTAATGAGATGGATGTATGAACCAGAAAAGAAAAAAAATATAACCTAGTTCATGCGGCAGGTAATGAGCAATCTGATTTGTATGAAAGATTGGTATCATACATAAAAAGTATGTTATAAGAAAAAAAACAATGGAGCAATTGTCTCTGCAAAAGAAACCAAAGTCAAGACTTAACTTCTGATAACCATTCTCAATATCAATAAAACAAGCTAGAGCATAGTGAGGATTGTGAAATAGGCATCGTATACTTAGTTACAAAAAAGGAACCATGATGCACAATTTTATGGGCAATATCATTATATTGTCATCAGCAAGCTAGGGTTGTTTAGGATCAATTTTTTTGTTTTTTTTTTCTTTTTGAAAACAAAAAATAAAAAAGTATTGTTTGTTTATCATTTTTTCTTTTTCTTTTTTTTTTTAACACAAGGGACCTATTTTTAAAATAGTGAAAACACGCAAAATGTTCTTTCTATGTTTTGAAAACATATTTTTTCCATGCTAATCCCTAAACTATGCACAACAAGATCTCCTATCTTCTCCCCTTCCCGTCACTCCTTCGGCCTGGCTATTGTCGCAGGCCCATTGGTCCGGCTCCACTCTCCTCTCCTTCGGTCCCGCGACACATAACCCATCACCACTCCTTCAGCCGGTGACGCAAAAGTTCGCTCCTCCGGCTCTTGCAAGTGCGGTTCTTTCCTTTCTTTCTTCTGTTTCAATTCTGTGGTTCATCTTTCATAGCCAAGACAATGCCTAAGGATGCTTTCATTTTTGTATTCATGGGTTTGATTCATTTTTTTTGTGTTTCTCCTTTCAATATCTAGGAATTTGATTCATTTTTTCTGATTTATTTGTGTTTATCATTTCTACCTCTTGTACATATTATTAGGGTTTGGTATTGTAATGGAACAAACAGAAATCTCAGCATTTTATTCTATCTATGTAGCAATGTTTCAAGTGGATGTTAGTTGTGTATGTGGCAATGTTTCAAGTGCTATCAATGTAATTGTTTCAAGTGCGTGCTAATTTTGTATGTAGCAATGTTTCAAGTGCTACCTATGTAATTGTTTCAAGTGGGTGATAGTTTTCTTTTTTTTAACAAATATATATAACCAAACATCTTTTTTGTTTTTTGTTTTAAAATCAGAAAAATTATAACATTACCAAGTGTGTTTTTTTAAGAATATAAAACTAAACAAAAACAAAAAACNCTTTTTTTTAACAAATATATATAACCAAACATCTTTTTTGTTTTTTGTTTTAAAATCAGAAAAATTATAACAGTACCAAATGTGTTTTTTTAAGAATATAAAACAAAACAAAAACAAAAAACAAAAAACAAAAAAAGATAAAATTATCCCAAGGAGGGCCTAAGTTTTCATGGATAAAAAAAGCCGGTCAGATTTCAATTCAACTATTACAAGGAAATTCTTATGCTAATATTAACAGATTTAAACTGCACGATGGAGCAATAGGCTGGTTATTACCCTAGGATAATACATATTATAAAAATCTTCTATCAAATGCAATGAGGTGATTCTTATCATTTTAGCCAAAGGATTCCCAACAAAGATTGACACAACAAATACCAAACAAAAGTTCCATAAATGAAGTCATAGAACCATCAAAACCCACGAAAGTCCTCCCAAACCCTAGAAATTCTTTACCATAATGCCCGNCAGAAAAATTATAACATTACCAAGTGTGTTTTTTTAAGAATATAAAACTAAACAAAAACAAAAAACAAAAAAACAAAAAAAGATAAAATGATCCCAAGGAGGACCTAAGTTTTCATGGATTAAAAAAGCCGGTCAGATTTCAATTCAACTATTACAAGGAAATTCTTATGCTAATATTAACACATTTAAACTGCACAATGGAGCAATAGGCTGGTTATTACCCTAGGATTCTATCAAATGCAATGAGGTGATTCTTATCATTTTAGCCAAAGGATTCCCAACAAAGATTGACACAACAAATACCTAACAAAAGCTCCAAAAATGAAGACATAGAACCATCAAAACCCACGAAAGTCCTCCCAAACCCTAAAAATTCTTTACCATAATGCCCCGCAATAAACACACCAGTACGAGCAAATACGAAGTAAAGACAAAAGAACACACAGGGATCAGCCATTGCATAGAACTCATCCATCTCGAATGAACATAAGTTATGCAAAGGACCAAAAAANACCGTCGATTTGCTGCCAAGGATTTCGAATCCCTTGGCTCTGGCGGTGGACCTGGTCCGCAGCGATGTAAGTATTTTTGGTCTTTTGTATTACTTATGTTCATTCGAGATGGATGAGTTCTATGCAATGGCTGATCCCTGTGTGTTCTTTTGTCTTTACTTCGTATTTGCTCGTACTGGTGTGCTTATTGCCGGGCATTATGGTAAAAAATTTCTAGGGTTTGGNACTTACATCGCTGCGGACCAGGTCCACCGCCAGAGCCAAGGGATTCGAAATCCTTGGCAGCAAATCGACGGTTGCGTTCGGCCTCAGCCTCGGCCTCTCTGAACCCCCGTCCCTTGGTTTTCCTCGGCAGGCCGGATGAATCTCCGGCGCCGCCAGTAATAGCAGACCTCAGACGCGGGGCGGGCGGCGCCGCAGGTGAGGCCTCCACCTCCACTGCGCCGTCCTCATCCATGAGATCATCCTCGTCGGGTTCGAAATCCACCGCCTCGTATGCTGGGTTTGCGGCCATGGAAGAAGACTCGGGTCGCCGTGCGTTCCTGCTGCAATCTATAGGCACCGGAGAACGAGGTAGCCTGTGTATTACTAAGCTTTCATTCAGAGCAGAAAAAAAAATCTGATTGGTAACACCGGTATATTTTTCCGGTGTTATTTCAAATTATTCTGAGTATTATTATATATTATTTAGATATTATTATGTTTTGAAAATATTTTCAGANCGCAGGTGAGGCCTCCACCTCCACTGCGCCGTCCTCATCCATGAGATCATCCTCGTCGGGTTCGAAATCCACAGCCTCGTATGCTGGGTTTGCGGCCATGGAAGAAGACTCGGGTCGCTGTGCGTTCCTGCTGCAATCTATTGGTACCGGAGAACGAGGGAAAATTTTTGCGTACACGAGAAGCACGTGCGATACCCAACCCAATTAGAGGAGAAAGACACTCAGCTTCGCCGGCCCGCCCGCCTACCCTTAAAACAAAAGTCCATAGCCCCTTTGTAATCTCCACTGTCACCTCTACGGTCACGACCTTGAACTGTGTGTTGTACACTGGATATAACCCCCATGTAAGTTCCGCGGTAACGCCCCTGTAACCCGCGTGTACTCTTCTTATAAATCTGGTGTAACCTCCGCGGTCACTCCTTTGGATGTACACTGGATGTACATTTATGTAATAATGGTGTAACCTAGAAATTGTACCGCTCGAGTAACCCGAATGTAATTTCCGTGTAACCTCGTCTACGCTGAATCGCCATTGTACCATTCGTGTAACTTCAATGTAACAGCGAGTTACGCGCATGTAACCCGATGGAACTGCGCATGTAACGTTGGTATAACTGCGATGTAACCCTCACGTAACTTCTTATAACTTATTTACCCTGGTAAAAATTAAAAAAATCACACAGTACGAAATCGTATTTGAAAAAAGGGATTCGCGCTGCTAGGGTTCCTTCATCGTGTTCATTTTCAAGGTTAGGTTTTTTGCTATTGTGAGGGAAGAGTATAATGGAGGATAAGGAGGAGACTACGAAGACCTTGGAAGAGACCAATAGTGCGGATTTGGGTGAGCCGTTACAATGAAGGGCGGTCGTAAGCAGTCCAAGAAGGGGAGCAGTCATCCTGTTTCCAGGTATTAATTAGATTATTGTAGTTGTTTTCATTTAAATGGTGAAATCGTGTCCGTAGTTATGAAGCACAACAATGATATCGCGTCCAAGGTTATATACCACTTTTAATACAGTAAAAATTATTCTATGTTTTGATTATTGTGGCTATTTTCATTTATTTATCGAAGCTTGCTTAATGGTGTTAAATGAATTTTAAATAAAGCCCTAATGTCGCCAAACGGATATATAGATGTTATTAAATTATTCTCTTGTATTGTTGTAAGCTTTTAAACCTAAAAGCAATGAATTGCAGATGCCGTCCATCTGCAGTACGAGAGGTTCTCGATAATGTTCGACCAAAAGTCGATGAAGACACATCACATAAATTAAAAGCCATGAGTTTGGCTCAATTTTTTGAACTATCTCTGTACCTCCAGGAAAATATTCTGACGATGCACATAATAAATTGTTAGGACTTTGATCGAATGACATTCAATTTGGGTGGGAAATATGTCAAATTTGTTTCTGATGAAGTTGCATTACTACTAGGCATGATCAATAGAGGGTTTCCTGCATGCTGGACAATGCACCACCTGATACAATGGATGCAGACAAATAAAGACTGCCCTACTCAATTTTTCACCAGGGGAGTCATCTCACAACCTTTTGCAATTAATAATCAAGTTTTTAATTTCAAATTTGTTTTTTTTTCCTTCAAGCAACTTTAGAGTTTCAAAAGAATTGTCTTCTATTTGCGAGAATGTAGATACTTTTGCAGCGTACAATTGGTCAGCAACATTATATGGATTTCTGCAGATGCAACTTAATATTTGTGTAACTAAAATTAAAAAGGATCAACCATTGGGTTACATCAATGGTTTTGTATTTCTTCTATCAGTTTATGATCTACCAATAAATTTTGAAAGTTCCTTATCATAATCAATTTTAAAATAATTCATCATGTTTAACGCAGATCAGGTTTTATGAGCACACTTCCTTGGTCCTCCCAGCATTGCCTCAAGCTAGACCAAGAATGCTGAGATGGAATAATGTGAAGATTCAGCTAGCCTTTGAGAGGCTTAGATCTGCCGAGGTGAGCAATTTTGTTATGTATTCCATTGGAATTTGTTATGTTCACGTGATACTTTCATTGATTTTGATTCTATGTAATGTCTTGCAGGTTTATGATTACTTTCTTGAAATTAAAGATAGCGAGCATCATCTACTTGGCTCTCCATTTCAAGAACCATCCAGTCCTGAGCAATATCTCCCATAAAAGGACGTTCTATCCTAATCACAGTTGCCCGCATTCATTGATCTGTTGATGTTATAGTTCCTTATCATACCAGTCCTCCACCACATGATGATAAGTATCAAAAAACTACCTCTAGTACTGGATTTGAAGAAATTCATGAATTACTCAAAGAGCATCATAAACTATTCTTGGAATTTCAAATCTTAGTTCATAATTGTCTTAAAAAGCTGGAAAATACAATGAAAAATTTAAAATATGAAGTTAAAGAAATAAATAAAGCACTAAAACAACCCGTTGGGACATTATCAACTAAATGAGTGAAAGAGTCCCCGCTAGGGAACCTAATTCATAGAATTAAGGCAAGACATGACAGAAGAAAAAGACCTCTCAGTTTTCTATTTATGGTATTTGAACGGAAGAAGAGACAAAAACCAACTCAGGAAGCGGCTGAAGAGCCTGAAGAGGTTGAAGCCTTGCACCTAAGCATTATCCTTAAAAGTTCTTCCTTATTAACTTAACTAACAATATTTCTTATTTAACAGATTGATATTGTACGTACAGGGGAAGTAGATAAATTCAATCAGCAAGTCATAACTGGTGACATTATTTCTAATCATACAACTATATATAGTAAGGTAGCTGACGAAGTTCTCCAAACACCATCTGTAGATAAACACGATGATCAAGAACAAGATGACATGCATTATGTTGATGAAGACTACCCTGACAAGGTATATAACACTTCCTTGAAGTGTCCAAGCGGAATGATTAAATATTTCCATCTTACAATGTTTGTGTTTTGCTTATAGGTATGTCCAGCCCCACTTACGGTTGATTTTCCTGCTAGAGATCAAATTCCAGATTATATGCGGGAAGCAATCGATATTTATTGCAATAAATTCACTGACAAGTAAGTATAAAATTTTAATTACCGGTTATCTTCTACTTTTTTAATTATTTCTAATCTTAATTAAATATTTGAAATGCAGGGGTGACTTAATAATTGATATGAGACATGTATCGTTAACCCGACGTTATCTTGATGAATTACTCATCAACGGGTGGTTAAGAAACGAATATGTCGATTGTTTCGCTATGTTAATGGAGCATAAGAGGAGCAATAATCCGGAACTATACAGATCTTACCTAAATGTGTCTCTATGTCACTGGGTAAATTTTGAAATTCATGTGTCGTAATCGTATAACCAAATATTTCTTTATTTGCTAATTGTTTTTATGTCATATATATCGTTCTATGTAGCTGTACAAGGTAGGGAGCCTAAAAGGCTTTGTGGAGCACATTACGAAGAAGACCACTAAGAATGTGGAGTTAATTTTGCTACCAATAATCAATAATCAGCATTGGACACTGCTTATTGGATCAATTAAGGATCGCAAATGGAGATTATATGATTCATTGCCAAACAAAATGCATTTGCATATAACAGATGCCATTGTAAGTATGCAATGTTTATTTGTTTTATGTTTCCTATGGTCTTGTTCATTCATTTCTAAATATAATTGTGCAGATTAAACGTTTTCTGAGCGATGTGGGGGAAGCATTTGAAGTTGATCTTAGTAAATGACAAGTTGTAATTCCTAGAGGCATTCCAATGCAAAGGAACAGTTTTGACTGTGGTGTTTTCGTATGTAAATATATGGAAATAATTGTACAAAAGAGAAAATTTGAGTGGAAATAATATTTGGACTGGCAGGCATCCATGTCATTATTTAGAGCAGAAATAGGCTATGAAATCGCTAAATTTGCATTGTCACAATGATCAATCTATTTTTCATCTCATAACAAATGTTGCAGTTGAGCTGGATTGAGCCAAAGGGTGGATGTTGCAGTTCAGCTGGATGGAGCAAAAGGGGTGGACGCTGCAGTTCAACTGGATGGAGCTAAATGGGTGGATGCTGCAGTTCTGCTGGATGGATTACACATGCATTCTCTTGTAACCCGATACACAACAAACAATTCTTATTTATTTACATATGTAACTCCTAAACTTTCATATTTACACATGTAGCTTTAAAATATTTAATATCACAACAAAAATAGCACTATTATCACTTTTAAAATGTGAAATACACCTTCTCATGCACAATTTTAAGGCACCAATGTGCTATGAAAGTAAATATGGAAGTTTTGGTGTGAAATATATAAATACCTAAGAATTTTGAGCAACGAATGTAAATTTCCCTTCTAAAAAACTATCATTATTGCAACAATTCAGCTGTTGAACTTATTCAATTATAATGTCTATGCAGGTAGATTCAGCAGTGGATATTCAAAAGAACATGAAGACAAGGCATGGTCGAAGGTATCGAAGGAGAGGGAAAGGCATTCACTATGAACATCACATGACATACTCTTCCCTCCAACCTCAATCATGTTTTGGTTCAACCCAACCGTCTGCGATACAAATAGGAGAAAATTGAAAGGATTCAGAGAAAACAAGTGACTTTCCCTTGCCTGCAGCCAAAAACTCGGTGCCATCAGCTGAAAAAGAAAATGTTTTTGTTCCATCTGAGGTCCATATTGACAATAAAAAATGTTTTGAAATTTCAACACATGTAAAGGAAATCAACATGGCAAGAGTGAATAAGATAAAGTGCTTGACCAGAGAATTTAATGAAAATGGCAATACAGATGCTGCAGTTTTTTTAAAGGGCTTTGTTCTGTGTACTTGATTTTCTTGCTATGGTTGCAGTTAAATAAAGAAATATTTGGGCCCCTTGGTGTAAAATAGTTTTGAATTTATATGTTATTTCGTTTATAAAAAAACAATTGTTTTTCAATGGTCTATAGCCACGTTATGATGTTTAACCTTATTGGTTCTCATATATCTGTCGCTGAAGATGAGATTTTACCCCTTACATGCAAATAAATTATGAATGCCCTAAAAGCTTGGGGCTTCTGTTAATAAACAAGAACTGAGTGATATGTATGTATATCTTTCTAATTTCTCTCTAATTTCTCACACACAAGTTTTGATATTTACAACTATGATACATTAATATTAAGAACTTGGGGCTTCTACGTGCATATCACACTTTTTTTATGTATTTACATATCTAAACCTAAACATTCATACTTACTCACAGCTAATCTAAATCTTAAATATTACATTACAAAAATATCATTTACAACTAAAAGCTAATGTAATTATATGGTATGCATCTAAAAAATTGTGTAATGTGTATGTAAATACCCCAATATTAATTTACGGAGAGCAATAATAACATGTTGAATGCCCTAAAGCTTACACAATTTACAAAACAAACATACATCACTCCAACATATGAATTACATGATTAAACAACATTCCAATATTTGAATTCTATTATTACAAAGCACTGAATTTCTGCATTCCAAACTTAATTTGCTGCTTTCCAAAATGCTGCTTTCCAGATACATAATCCTGAATTTAAGGCTCCAAACTTAATTGTTGCATTCCAAAATGCTGCTTTCCATATACAAAATCCTGAATTTAAGGCTCCAAAATATTTCTGCATTCCAAAAATATTTCTACGACATTGGTTTCTCATTAAGGGATTCCTTCATCATTGTGGTGTAGGATTCCCTGTTCCAACATATGTTGAGTTAATGTGCTTGGAAAACTACTAGCAATAATTTACTTGGTATAAAAATTTAAGAAAGATTATATAGATAAGATAAGATGGCATGACCATGGACAGATCCACCATAAAGGCAATGGGGCCTGTGCCACGATTGGTCCAGCTCACCATAACATTTTTTATATAAATAACTTTACAACAAACAATATTTGAGTGTAGGGTTATCGCAAAGTTTAATAAGAGTAGGTGAGATTATTAAAAATGGCTAATTGGAAAATGAGTTATAAACATAATAAAAGAATGACAAATATTAGAGGGTATTATAAAAAATGACTATTTACTAAACAATTATTTATAAGGGAATGAAAATAAAAATATTCACATAAGAAATAATCATAAGATTCAAAGTAATTATTGCATAAAAGGCAATTTAAATTAAAATATAACCCTCTAATATGTAAAATATACAAAATTTTAAGGTCTTTAACAATAATTTTTCATGTATGGAAAACATAACTTAAAGAATAGCATTTTAACCAAACTAATTTATACCAATCAACAGTAGGAAGAGATTTATGGACCTCTTTAAGAGAAAAGAACCAATCATTCTTTCAAGAACAAGTAAGTCTATTAATAATAGAAATTTTATTAACTGCCTCAATGCAAAATGAAGGAGCATTATGATTCCCTGAGAAATTCCATCTTAATCCAGTAAATGCAAAATGAAGGAGCATTATATATCATCCATTTGACCTTTTATTTTTATAGCATTATATAGCATTATATATCATAAGATTCAAATGAAGGAGCATTATATAGCATTATATATCATCCATTACCGTTCTAAAATGAATTATTATGCTACATATATTTTTATCTGAAGAAATGTCCTCCAAAATTTATATCTAATAAAAATTCATTTATATGTATATTTTACGGGATATTTCCTCATATAACCACTTATTATCAACATCAATATCTTGCTCTGTTCGAATCAAGCAACTTCTTCGCCACTCACCCACCTTGGTGTTCTTCTTGTTAAGCCTTTAGCGACCATCTCTGCCACCAAGCATCTTCTTTGCCACTCACCCTTGTAGCATAGGCCGTTCATTTAATATATCGTTGGAAAGAAAATGAAGTAGAAGAATTCGATGTCTATGTTCAGATGAATGATTCAGAAACTAGATTGGATCATTATCTTTAAAAATGAGCTTCAGGTAATAGCAAAACCTAATTTTACCTATTTGAATCAAATAATAGGTTAGAATTCTAGGATTATAGTACTATAATTGAACTAGAATTTAAAAAATGAGTTCAAAAATTATTCGAATAGTATTATTAGAATATAAGTTCCAGTACAGAAACTAAATTCAAAGTCTAAGCTTTACTTTACTTGAGGCCTTCCTTAAAATCCCTAATAGATTCTCAAGCTATCTTTCTCATTTAATTCTACATAAAAGTATATGATATCACTACATGTATTTAGTGCATGTTAGGTGTTATCATATAAACCTTAAATTCTACTTAGATTTTCATTTATGTAATACATAACTTTTTGGTCCAAAGCATTCTTCCCCATATTGCATATCATATATATGATAGGGAGCACCCTTTACACATTACATGCATTTTACAAAGTGTCATGTCATATAATTTTGTATGAAGCTTGTAATTTAATTCTTGCATGTCATTGCATGAAATCAGTAGTTCTCATGCATTTTATAGCATGTAATGCATCAACTATATACCGTATATTCACAATATGTCATGCATTATCTTTAAATATTTTGTGCATTATTCTTACCTGTCGGCATTATTTTCNATATATATATATATATATATATATATATATATATATATATATATATATATATATATATATATATATAGTCGGGATCATGCCACATATGTTCACTTGAGCGAATATGGCATGATTGTTGGCATCAGTTTTTTGATGTCCCGTGTGTGGGATGTCCACATGAGCGAATCGTGATAACACTTCATGCATATATGTTTCCCGTAGCCCGAGACATTCGATTGAGACCTTTCGGCGTGTGTTGAAGGCCACATTGCCTAAGTCATTTCGCTATACTCTGGCTCTCGCTTAGGCGAAGGCTGATCAGCATGTCACTTCTCGGGTGGTTTCGGTCGGGCCAGCAGATCGCATGCATCGTGTCGCGCGAGAAATTGGCTCAAATTGGTGCGATCGTTAGCGAGTTTATTCAGACAACCCCAGATGACAAAATGGATTCCGCGATCACGTCCAAAACATCGATTTTATACAGGGGGACGTTTATTTCTCCACGAGGCAATATGCGGGCTAAAAAGGCGCTAATTTTCATTTTCGCCCAATCATCGAAAAAAGTTGTTTGCATGACCCCGGATGATGAAATGAACCGCACAAGTGCGTCCAGAACGTTAATTTTACCTAGTGGACGTTTATTTTACCACGAGGCCATGTCCAAGCGAAAAATGTGTGAAATATAATAATAATAATAATAATAATAATAATAATAATAATATTATTATTATTATTATTATTTTATAACATAATATAGTATAAAGTTAAAAAAAATCATTATCTTCTACTCAAAAAAATAGAGAAGCACGTCTGGCTGCAACCCTTTTTCTCGAGTCGCAAGCAACATCATGTTAAAAAATATATATCCTAATCTTATTTAAAATCATTGGCCTGTTTAAAAAAAAGTAATAAAAAGATAAACAAAAAGGTGAGCCTTCACATTCCTGCAATCCAAAAAATAATAGAATATTAAAAAATAAATAAAGGGATCCCCTGCAGAAAAAAAAGAAGATAGTGGCAATAAAAAATAATAAAAACTATCCTAATATATCTTCTCTCACACCAAAAAAAAAAGGGTGAGCATGCTACCTTCTCTAAAGAAAAAGCTACTCAGAGATCTCCTCGTCTCCCTACGCCACAGTCTATCCTCGTCGGACCTCCCTCATCGTCGGCGAAGGCCGCCGACCACACCATCCATTCTTTATTCCTCCTTTTTTTTTTTTGGTTGGCCATCCGCTCATCTACCTCACCCTGTCGCCAGTTTTCCTTGCTAGTGTGGTTCCTTCTCGTCGGAACCCCTCCCCAGCCAAGCAACACCTCCAGCTGAGCCTCCTTGTTGGAGCTGCCAACCACCACCTTCCTTTGCTTTTTTTTCTTTCTCTCTTTTGGTCGGCTACCCTCCCTTGATTTCTTTAATATCATCGGCNGTCGGAACCCCTCCCCAGCCAAGCAACACCTCCAGCTGAGCCTCCTTGTTGGAGCTGCCAACCACCACCTTCATTTGCTTTTTTTTCTTTCTCTCTTTTGGTCGGCTACCCTCCCCTGATTTCTTTAATATCATCGGTCTTGGCCTCGCTGACATCATACCATCACCGAAGCAAACAGAGAAGAGAGCTTCAGTATTTAGGTTCTCCCTACATATTTCTTTCGCTCTCGACCTGCGCCGTCGGCGAGCTAACCTCCGCACATCTCCGTTCTACCTTCTCGATAACCGAACGCTTCGTCGAAGTACCTCAACGTCGCCGGACAGCAGGCACTGTCGCTGTTTGGGAGGAAGCAAGGATCTTCTTCTTCACAAAAGAGCTTCCTCGAACTGCATCGGGCTTCACACAAACGTCGTGGCGGTATAATACCTTTAAACCCCTTGTATTTCACTTTCTAGCTAGCCTTAGGCTTTAGTGGCGATAGGCGTGTGGGTTCAATTGCTCACACAGCGTGCGTGCGCCGACATGAGCCGGCGCGACAACGCACCTATGTGATAGATCGCTTATTTTACTAGAGTTGGCCTTTAGGATAGAATTCTCCTTACGCAACCTATTCCCCTACGATAGTCAAGCAAATCCTATTTGACTGCTATCCTTAGCACGGAAATCCTAAAGGTTGGAGCCCCCTTTCGCTCTTCTTTGCTTTGGTCACTTCAATCTCTTAAGAAAGATCGAAGAGTAGGCCTTTTGCAAAATGAGAAAATGCGAGTCATTAGCTTATTTTACAAAGCTCAGAGGCGTCGTGAAATTGGAAAGAGCGTCGTCGCTAGCCCGTTTCACAACGAGGTGGAGAACTTCCCGTTGGAGATCTGGGGGAAGTTCCCCACCCGCCTCGGCAAAGCAAATGCGGCAATCGCTGTCTTTCTATATGTTGAACCTAGGTTTTACCAGTGAAGTCGTTAGCACGAGAATGATCCCCTATTACATATGTATGTTTGCATGTTGCATTTTGCACGTCACATAGTATTTCACTTCGCTTCGTCGGCCGCCCCAGCCTGGCGGGCGCTTCACTTTGCTCCGACAGGCCACCCCGGGCGGAAGAGCATTTCACTTCGCTGCCCGACGATCGCTTCAATTTGCTTGGATTGGCCGCCATGGTAGGACGAGCATTTCACGTCGCTTTGACCGGTCGTCGCGGCCAGACGAGCGCTTCAATTTGCTCCGATCGGCCACCCCGACCGGACGAATATTTCACTTCGTTTCGACCAGCCGCCCCGACCCGACAAGCATTTGACTTCACTTTGGTCGGCCACCCCGGCCAG
>JXCR01138537.1:13019-27028 GCA_002079205.1 Phalaenopsis hybrid cultivar | reverse complement strand
TAATAAGATATGCATGATTAAAATAGATAAGACAACAGAAAAGGAGAGAGAAAGTTTAAAGACAATTACTATAGTTCAAGGCTTTGAATAGTGTAGGCCTTAGATGTCTTGGCATGCTCTTTTGCTTACAGAATTTTGGGTGCTACATGTAATAATTAGACAAGAAGATCAAATTAAAAAAATATGATAGTACTATTATGCATTTGTAGACACAGTAATCGAAATCCTAGTAAGTACTCATAGATGGCAACCTCGAAGAGTGCATCAGAGGGTTCAATTGTTATATAGATGAAGTCACAAAGGAATAAATTAGGCCACTTGGTCAAACTGATGGGATAATCTAGGTTCTATTGCAATTTTGAAGAGTGACTTCTTAGGTTTGGGCAGGTGACTTTCAAGTTGGGGCAAATGCTTCTAAGCCAGAAGAGTCCCTCTACGTTGAGCAAATCTTTTTGAGCTGGGCGAGTCTTCATGAGCATGAAGAGTCCCGCAAAATAGGGGAACTCGCCTAAACTGGGTAGATTTCCATGAACTAGTTAAGTCTCTTGTAATCTAAAAATGCACATTTTAGGGGGCTATTTGGCAACAAGATTTAACTAAATCCTGCAAACAACCAAAATGATAGCTTTAACTTTTATAGAATCTTAAGTTCCATTTCTTTGCCTTAAATCCCAAATTTAATAATCCTAGCATTTGTCTGAATTTAACTTGAATCCACAAGTCTAGCAAACACCAATTTTTCTTCGATGTCCATGCTGCAGTTGATGCCTTCTCTAGTTGCTCGCGTCATTGTCTTCTCGAACGAGCACCCGCAATAATTTTCAGGTATCTTTATAATCAAGGGTAAGTTTTCAAATTTTGGGGAATAAAAGTTTAGGGAAATGCCTTAGAAACGACTTATAGTTGGAGCACCTTCTCGTCATCTGATACAACCCTCGAAATGAAGAAATGCCTTAGAAACGACAAACTAAAATCAAAGACAACCAAGTTATCACGATCCAGCTCGAGATTTAGAATTAACTAAGACGAGAACAAACAGTCTGACAATTTTTTTATTGCAATCAACAATAACAAATTTTTTAGACATTCAATTCATGCTTAAAATCACATCAAATTCCACCCAAAATAATAAGTTGGGCGTAAAATAACTTCCTGCCAATCATAAGCTTAACCTCATATGATTGATTAACTTCCAGAAAAGTATCATTTGGCATTCTAACTAATAATATCACAGGTAAAGAAATAATATTCAATCACATCACTTAACTAGTTTCTTAGCTAAAATAGAGTGATACTCCTTAATCAAACAATAATCTTATCAGCCTATTCTGAAGAAATATGATATCTATCATTAAAATTATTGCATTGAATATTTAGAGTCAACATTCATAAATTCTATGATGAGTGCACTGGGTTAAAATTATCATGAGTAAAAAATATCTGTGATGAAATATGGGAAGACCTTAGCTTCTCACTACAAAAGTGTATAAACTATGGGTTGAACAATTTGTTGAGTTTGTCCTGCATTTGGTACTGATAATGAAAATTCAACTGCCCTCGATTTGTCAAAGCTCCTCTGAGGTAGTGCAGTACTGCCCCTAAAATCAGTCAAAGCCCTCTGACCTAATCCGAGGCAGTTCTTCACCATATGTCACGACTGGTGACACCCAAACAAAGTATGGAATCCAGACAGACAGTCATACATGTGAGACCTTCCACAATTGTCATATTTCTTAGCTTCAAATTGAGTTCCAACACTGCTGGAACTAGCATTCTTAGCACCTGCATCAACTGACCGGAAGGATTGCCTGCTGTGAGAACCGTAAGAAAACTTGAATTCCTCTGAGTTTCTTCTCTTTTTAATATCCTTCCTCTTATGAATAGCTTCTAGATCCAACTCAATGCCCCTGACTCTCTCCACCGACATAGAATAATCATCCTAATGGTTCTTTTAAATCATGATCCAACCTAATTTCCAAGTCTCCCTCTAATGCAAGCAAATCAGCATATATATAATGGATAATAGTAGATAGACATAGAAGGTAATAGGAAAGAAAATGAAAGAAATAGGAAGGCATTGAAAGGGAAAGAAAGAAAAATAGGGAAGGAAGAGAAATGGGAAAGGAATAGGAGTAGGAAAGGAAATGTAGGGCAGACTTCGAAAGGGAGGATCCTCTCCCTTTAAGTGGCAAGTCCCCTAGGTCGAGAGACTGCTTAGCTGGACTGCGGTACTGTAGGAACTATAGTACTACATCCACAGTAAGCTCCTGCATCATAATCTCAACTAATTATAATTTAATTAACAAAGATAAAATTGTAAAATATGTTATTAATTAAAATTATTAACAAGAAACCAAACATGAATTAGTTTAATCTTAATAATTAATATTTGATACTTATACAATTTATAAACTTAAATGATGGCTATTTTTTCTTTTTGATTTAATTTTTCATAATATTAGTTAACATTTAATTAGCCTAATATATCACTAATTGATTATTAATTAAGATAAAAAATAAATTAAATATGAATTAATTAATCTATAAGAATGATATAAGCAAAATAAATACAATAAAATGTCTCATTCGCATGAATGCCAAGTCCTGAAATAAATAGCCAAACATTAATTTGGACTTAACTGAATTGAATACGCATCATATCAACCGGATTTCATAATTTAACTCAATTAGGCTTCAATAAATCCATATTAACAAAATTTACCGACTTCTACCTAGGCAAACAGGCCATAAGTGTGCACAACCAAGTAGAAACTGATGAAACCAGAGTTAAAAAAAAGAAGAAATCCTCACCTGCGCTCCCAGTAAATCCAGTAATAAATTGGCGCCTCTTATCCCTATCCGATACATACTCACTCTGTAGCATCAAATAGATCAAATAATTCCACTGATATTATAATCAAATAAATCAAACAATAAGCCCTAGATGACCTGATGGTTGTCCTCCGACGGGACGACAAGAGCATCCAGAGGAGGGGAGTGAGATGCCATCAGCGATCGCAGATCATCGAGGGGTTCCGGCGCCATTAGGATTCAGAAAAACGGAAAACGATTCAGGGTCGAGAGAGGGAGGGTACAAATAAGAGAACGGAACGTATTATTGCGTAAACACAGCGGTGACTGGGATTAAATAAGTACACGTGGCATTTCTTTCTGATTCGGTCTCGCCGATGATTATTTGGTGTGATAGAAAATTTATAGTTAAAAAAATTATGTAGAATGCACAGAGCCCGTAATTCCAAAGTATTTACATTTCTCACATCTAAATTTTTATTTTTACATTTATAATATTTTAGTAAAGAATCAAAATAGTCTTTAATTATTTACATGTGATTGTCTTAATCTTGTTGAATCCTAAATTTTTATTTGTGAACACGCCCCGAGATTATAACCGGATGAAGGAGAAAGGAGGGACGAGGAAGGAGAGAGAGTGGGAATAAGTCTAGAATTCCCCCTAAAGATATCTGTGAGAGAGAGTTGTTTTATTCGTATTTTTGTCTCCAATTTACAGAGAAGTGTTTTGTATAATTATAAAAATGATGGAGCAATTATGCAAACCACTATTAATACAATCAATATTTGAATCCATCGTATGAATTTCATACCATATTTGTATTACAATTTGAATTATAATATGATGTAATCGTCTAGTCGATTTATCTGAATTCGGTTGATTGAGGCAACCGACTTAGTGGTGATTGTGTTTGTGTCAGTTGGTCGAGATGTCCAGCTAAGTGGCGATCTCATCTGTCTCGGTAAAGGTGGGTTGGTCGATTGGTTGCAATCAAAGGTTCTGGCCTACGCTCCGGTCGAACGGGATGGTAGGCATGGTATATCGTTTGAATTTTTCGCAATAGTTGTGTCGGTCGACTCTTGGTCATGTGGTTGGTTGTAAGATGCTAGGACATCTCGACCGTCTGGTCTTCGTCTGGGTCGTTAGATTACTTTGAGATCTGTGCTGAAGCTTTGGTGTATAAATATTAATTCTTCAAATTTTCTTGCTCATTATAAATGACAGGTACAATAAGGACATGGAAATTATTAGCATTTGTTATTACTAAATTTGATTTAATTATTATCCTTCCCTTGGATTATGTGTCCATCGTGCTCTATAAATAATGTCGCAGGCTTGACATTGCATTCGTTCATATTATTATTCCCCGGATAACTGAATTGCATCATGTTGAACGATTTGAGAGAGCTTTCCGTGAACCACAAGATCCTTGCCAAAGTGGATTCCAAACCCTCAATTTTGTAAAGAGGAGTACGGTTAGGAAAGAAAAACAGTCGAGGAGCGAACTTGTACCCGTTGATCAACTTGGCTCATCGTTTGATCCTAAGGGGAACTCGTTTGGTGACTGTGGTTCTTGAGCCCAGCTCGAGAGTGAGCTCCGAGGGCCAACAGGTCTTATTCGTAGGAGGCGCTGAGAAGGGTGGAAAGAGGTCGAAGGGAATAGAGATCAAAGTCTCCCCTCAGCCGCTGCTACAACAACACGATGGCACCTTGCAACAATAGAAGGGGATAAAATGTCTGGGGAACCTCTCCTTTATAGATATATATATATGAGTAAGTAAAGCTTTCTTTAGCCATCGCTGGTCTTTACTAGTTTCTTAACATTATTCATATGCAGATGAATTGGCCGAGTCAGAGGATCTCCAGGACGACGAGCAGTCGAAAAACATTTCAGAGTTCGTTCTTGCTTCAGTGGTCGGTCTGCACGTCGAGCTTGTTGGAATCTCACTAGGGTCTGACCCTGCCTGACCATTTGCTAGCTAACGATACTGCACAAGAGCTGATGGAGCAACAATTGCCTACTCTCGGGGCCATGGAGCAACAGACAAGGGGGTTGAGTCCTTAGTGGCGAGAGTTGGTTCTTCAGAGGGAGAAGACAGAGGTTTGGCCACCAATTTTGTGCAGGGGCTTTCAGTCTCGTCAGTGTGCCTGGACTCGGTCGGGTCGCCTCTGATGACGGAGGTTGCTACTATGCAAAATGAATTGGACAAGGTTTTACGTGAGCTGGTAGCACTTCGCGAGTCGGCTGACCTTTGAAAATTTCACTACAAGGCTGATTGAATGGAAAAACTTAGGATATGAGGAGTGATGGTCCTCGAAAGTTTAACTCAGAGGGGTTATGTTTTGACTAAGGCCTTGGTAATAATGTTATTTGGAAATGAGATGACATTTGAATAAATTTGAAAATATGTTTGGCGTACCGTTTATCATTATGTGATGCCTCGTTTTGCACGACAGCCCTACAAATGGGGCACATAATTGTTGCTTCTCACTTTAAACATTCTGGTTTTTTGCACCCCGAGCTTTTGATTTTCTTTCTTGTCTTGCTTCGCCTCCTAATCGCTTTTCATTTCTTGAAATGGCCTTGAAGTACTACCCCACCCTCTTTGGCTCCGTCAGGGGAACTGACCTTTTGTTTTGACTGAGAACAAAGTGAGGGAGTTACAGAAGAAGTATGTTATGCACGACAATGTCATCCTTTGGAAGTTTGTTGTTTTTTTTGTGAATGAAAATAATTTAATCTAATATAGTTGTAATTTTAATTTTGAAAAGTATGTTTTGATTTTTGAAAAAACGTGACCAAACAAATCTCATAGATTTAACAGTTAGAAAAACTGAGTGTGTTTGTACAGTAATACTTCATCTCGAGAGATGAGAGTATTACTCGATTATTGAAAATAAAAAAATTGATGATATGTATTAGGTCTGCAAGATTTCCAACAAATCATTCTCCTATATAATATGAAGATTAAACAGAGTTTAGATTATGTGGGAAACTAATTCTCCTATAGGTGCAAGCCCCTATAGTTAATTACATCTCAAGCAACCTATATCAATTAAGAAACTCTCAATTAAGATTGTGGTTTCATCTTCAAGAATTCAAAGTTTAGTTTTCAAGATTGGTCATAGGAAAATCAAGTGGGAATGACTCAATATGGAATAGTTATTTTAGAAACCAATTGAGCGAAAGGCAGAGGTATGATAGATTATGAGGAGGACCTCAATGACTTCTCAAACTATCATATTATTTGGCTTTACATTTTGTAAGCAATGTTGCTTGATTTTTACTTTTGTCATTTTATTTTAAATCTAGGACTTACATTGTGTGGCATACGATCAACGTCGATAGCCTAAGAAGATAAGAGGTTTTACGTCGTACCGAAAGAATAATATTGAAATCTTAAAAAGAGTTGAGGTTTATATTACGCAGCATTCAATCATGTGAAGGCCTAAAAGATAGTGTGAGGATTTCTATCGAGCTAAACAAATGACCTCAAAGTTCTAAGAGTTTATGTTGTTTAGTCTACGGGAAGTTTACTTGAGTTTCATCCTTCGCTACATGTTTTGGTCTTGATCGTCCCTGAAGGTTGACCACTGTCAACCAATCGGTCTTCAGGCCAATCTTATCTAACACAATTTTGAATAGGATATTGACCAAATTTTTGTGCTAACAAGAATAATATCCACTTGATAGTCGTTGATTAGCATCGTAACAACGATGGACTCATTGTACATGTTCCCCTTTGGTGGGAGATTTGCAGCTGTAAAGATAATTGGTAAATAATTATGTGTATACGAGACAACAGGCTGTCTTTTCAGGCTAAATGGTCGGGGTCCTCCCCCGAAGTTGGCTAGGATTATCCCTACTACATGGAGCTTATATGCCCAGACAAGCCCATTTGCGGGTTCTTCTGCTGGAGCTTTATCCTGTCACTACGTCTACGTGAAGACTATGATAAACTCTTTTAGTTTTTCGGCATGGATGATCTCCTCAATTAGATTTTGGAGGTGACGACATTCCTCCATGTCGTGACCTTGGCACATTGGTATTAACAGTATCTCTTCGGATCTTGTAAGGTCGGGGCCACCTTCAATGGTAGGGCCGGTTTGAAGTAGTCCTTGTTTTGGAAGGCTTGTACTATTTTGGTCATTTATATGTTGAGAGATGTCAAACCTTGCATATCTCGGTAAACAAGTTGTTGTTCATAATATTGGGCCAATCATTGGTTAGCACTGCTTTCAGTCGAGATTCAGCCGGCCATTTTCTCTCTGATCCCGGGATCAAGGGTTGTTGCTCTTATGGTGACCAGTGGAGGAATAATTGTCATTTGCCTTTGTGATTCTCCCTGTTCTTCCCGCTTCTTTAAGGGATGGTCGAGCGACTTTGGCTTACCCTTCAAGGAGCCTTGTTCGGTAAGTATGTGCTTGCTCTTCATCTCTAGTACATCTACGAAAGCAGCAGATTTAAATAAGTTTAGGTCATGCTTGAACTGTTTGCTTCAGGCTCGTCATTTCAAAGTTGTTATGGCTATATCAGGCTACATATCTCTAACTTCTAACATCTCATTCTGAAAGCGGGTGATGTAAGCTCGTAGGCTCTTGTTTTCTAACATCTCATTTGAGGAGGAGTTCAAGTTCAACTTCACTACAATCGTGCTCGGGACAATGATGTGAACGATCTTTCAAGACTGCAGTGAAGGTTGCCCCCCTGCCTAGAACAATGCATTTGAGAAGATCTTCAAGACATGAGGTTCCTTAGCCAGTTGGATGATATACATCATTGGGAAACAAAGTAGAGGATCAACTTCTTAGAGTTGAAGATAATGCTGAACAGGAATTTGTTTCCCACAGACGGCGTCAAACTGATGCATGCTAGAAAATTCGCGGCTGTAGAGTAATGGATTATCGCCTTAGCGTTGCGTGAGGATTCAACACACACTCAAATGAAAATAAATCAACCTGTGATGACATCATAAGTTTTTACGTGGAAAACCCTTAAAGGGAAAAAATCACGGGGTCTGGCCCAATTATAAAAATTCACTATAAGTTGATGATCACAGAGACCACTTGTCCCACAGACGGAAAATGGTTACTAGATTTTTCAATGTACAAGGTCGGCTAACAGCGTCTAGTTGACGGTGATCGACGGTAGTCAACGACAATCGATGACGGTCGGTGGTAGTCGACAGAGGTCAGCGGTGGTCGATGACGGTCAGAGGTCAGCGGTGGTCGACGATAGATGACGAAGGTTAACGGAAGTCGATGATGGCCGACGACAGTGAGTGGTGGTTTTTTTGTCGTGACTATTCCAATTCTGACTTGGCTCGTTCTTATAAAATAAAAAATAGAAAAATATTCTTGAAAAACTCGTTCTAATCACAAGAAAATTCTCCCATTCTTTAACAAAAATTTGTTATTATATGTCCTGTAACAAATAAAATAAAGAGAATATATCTATGTTTATTTTTTTTCAAAATATATTTAAAAATTTATCTCGAATTAAAATAAATCTACTGTTGAACTTTTGAGTAATTATTTACAATATGTCATTACCAACAAATAAGCTCATAGCAGTATTAGAATATTGTAATAAGACATAAGTCCCTGCATAAATCATTAAAAATGAAATGCGGACTCCTGACGTAGCTCTACGTGCGGACCAAGTTATTTCTAAGTTATTTTCAGGTTATTTCTGGGTTATTTTTAATAATACCGAAATAACCCAGAAATACCCCAAAATAAAGACCGCGGGTTATTTCTGGGTTATTTTGGTATTATTGAAAATAACCCAGAAATAACCTGAAAATAACTTAGAAATAACTTGGTACGCACGTAGAGCTACGTCAGGAGTCCGTACAGAAAAAACGCTCGTAGAAATGAGACAAGGGAAGCAAATAAATAAACTATAAAGTGATCTCCCTTATTATTATTATAACAATACAATAGGTGCAGGTGGTGCATATTGGCCCAAAAGTAATGCACAAATTAAGGCAAAGACTAAATACATTAATTATCTTAATTAGGTAATTTCTTGAATGCTATTACAAGAAGTATTGTTATCAAATCCCTCAAAGTGATAATATAACTAGATAGTGTCAGCTTGTCTCTCGTAACGTGATAAATCGAGTTGTCGACAAGTCTTTGGTATATATGTAGGTTGATTAGCAGTAAAAATATAAACCACTTTGACTTCCTTAGATAGAATGTGTTTCCACACAAAATGATAATCGATCTCGATATGTATGGTCCTTGCGTGAAAGACTAGATTTTGAGTCGGTGCCATTATGGAAATGTTATCACAATAGATAGTGGCAGGTTGTTGAATGTTAACTTGGAACTCGCAGTAACTGTCAAAGCCATATAAAATTGTTTTTTGCAGATGCAAGAACTCTATATTCATCCTCGGTTGAAGATTTGACAATTGTCGGTTGTTTAGAACTTAGTAGGAGATGAGAGTGCTGCCCAGAAAAGAATAATATCTTGTGACAGACCTATGATCGGTGTGATCACTTGCCCAACTAGCATCAGGATAAGAACAAAGAAGGAGTAGACCTTGTTGAATAGGTAGCTCGAGATCAAGAGTGCCCTTAATATATCATAGAACCCATTTGAGTGGTTGAAAAATGAATGTTTAATGATTCATGAAGATGTTGCGAAACTTGATTGATGGCATAATTGAGATCTAAAAAAGTTAGAATAAGTTATTGGAGGGAACCGACAAGGTGCTTGTAATGTTTGGGATTGTCAAAAAGTTGTTGATCACAAGGCACAGTTCTATTAGTAGAAGACAGTGGATTCGAAAGAGCATTGCAATTTGTAATATATTCTCTCTCAAGAATGTCAGTGGCATAATGTTTTGTGAAAGAAATAAACCAGTAATATTATGACTGATGTTGATATTTAAAAGAGTAAAAATAATACCAAGATTTTTCATAGAAAGATTTACGTGAAGTTCTCGTAAAAAGTTCATCGATGCATGAGCTATTTTTTCTAGTAAAAAATATGTCATCTACATATAATAATAGATAGAAAGAATGAAAGTCTTGTTATATATAAGTAAAGAAGGATCATAGTGACAGTGAGCAAACCCATAGCTAAGTAAACGTTTGGTGAAAGTATTAAACCATTTGTCGAGGTGCTTGTTTGAGGTCATATAGAATTTTTTTTAATAAACACTTATGATAAGGAAAGTTTGGATCAACGTACCTAAGAGGTTGTTTCAAATAAACAACTTCAAACAAAGTATCGTGTAAAAAACACATTGAATCCATCAAGTTGAAGAACTTTCCAAGTATGATGAAGAACTACAATGAGGAAGATATGAATAGTAGGAAGCTTGGCGACCGTATTAAATGTCTCGTTGTAGTAAAAACCATGTTCTTGCTGAAAGTCTTGAACTACTGTCTCGCCTTGAACTGAGAAATAGAACCATTTGAATGGAGTTTGATCCTGTAAATCCATTTACAGTCGAGAATTTTCTGATTAGGTGTTTAGGAATAAGATTCATACCACTTGAGTTTGAAGAACTTTTAACTCTTCGTCCATACTCTGCTCCCAATAGCTATGTTTAATAGCTTGTCTATAAGTAACGAGTTCAATGTCTTGTATTATGATATGATTAACTATAAAATTGTTGAGATTGGAGCTCTGAATGATCTTTAATTTGAATGAGAACAATGTTTGCTAAAAAATATATATATTGAGATTCATGTAAAATGATAAAAATTATTAATGAGGCATCAAGTAGAAATAAATTCATCATTTTTAAAATAAAATTTATCTTCATCAACTATATGAGGGGACTCCTAAATTAACTCAAATCATATCATAATAATCCCTTCCTTTGTTACCTTTGAATTGCTATCACCATGTGAAAATCATACCTCCATCTGTCATCATCATAAATCATAATCATCATCGCCATTAATCTTATTAAACCAGACTTTATAAAATTTAAATGTTCATTCTCTATTCTCTATGTATAACTACCCCACTTATCTACTCTTTTAACCTTAACTTTATGTATAACTCATGTTGTAATAAATGAGACATTTTTTTCGTACATTAAAGAATATTTGTTTATTTATTGCTCCATAAAAATTTCTTAAACATATACAAACATATTATATGAAATAATGGGCTATAAAATAATAAATATATTACACTTTTATGAGATGCCACATATCCATATTTACTACATACCGCATAATTTTCATACATTTATGTGTCTATCACATAAAATTTGATATTTATATTTATAACATATTGATATTAAGAACCTATTATTGAAAATATGTGATACGCCACCAACAAATTTTCATCATCTGACACGAATCTTAAGGCATGACATGAATCTCGAGATAATATTTGATCAAAAAATGTTTAAATCTTGATAAAAAGTTATCCAAAACTTTGATTTCATAAAAATTATAGTCAAACCAAATGATATAAAAGTTAGTCCAATCCGAGTCAAATCAAGCTCATATCAAGTCATTAAACCACTTTCAAAAGTTCTTCGGACATATTTGAAAGGTCAAACGAATGTCGAATATGACAAGCTTATAGTCGAATCAAGAGTCTCGACAAGACAAATCTAATGAGCTCAAGATTGCTTAATTCTGACATCGTTAAAATACTCAAATGTTCATAAAATGCAGGCTAATCGAAGGAAGCACTTTGGACCTTTCGATCAAAATTATTCATATTCCTGCATTAATGACACCAAGAACACTATAAATAAACCTCTATCCCTCTCATGAGAGGGGGGGATGCCTTGGGAGAGAACTCGAAACTTTGAGAAGGAGCTGAAGTCACCACCGCCGACCGTCGTCGACCACCGATGATCGCCATCAACCATCATTGACAGCCTCCACTGGTCGTTAACCACCGTCGACCAGACACCGTCAGTCAACGTCGCAACTTGGAAAAACTATTAACCCTCTCCCGTTTGTGGAACAAAAGCTCACCACTACGGTCCATGTGCCAACTATGACCAACATGNAGCTGAAGTCACCACCGCCGACCGTCGTCGACCACCGATGATCGCCATCAACCATCATTGACAGCCTCCACTCGTCGTTAACCACCGTCGACCAGACACCGTCAGTCAACGTCGCAACTTGGAAAATCTATTAACCCTCTCCCGTTTGTGGAACAAAAGCTCACCATTACGGTCCATGTGCCAACTATGACCAACATAGTCATCAACTCATGCAATTCCTAACTCTGGTCCTAACGCTCTATGGATGTCACCACTGCTCACCATTATGGTTCATATGCCAACAACGACCTACACGGTAATCAGCTCATGCAGTTCCCGACTTCGGCCCCAGCAGCATACAGACGTCATCAATACTCACTCTATCGACCTACGTGGTCATCATCTCATACAGTACCTGCATCCGATCCTAGCGACCTAAGAACGTCATCAATATTTGCCCCAAGGACTTAACGCGGTCATCAGCTCATGCAGCTCCCGACTCTGGCCCCCACGGCCTACGAACGTCATTAATACTCACCAACTACAGTCTAAGTAATTCACAGTTCCCGCAACTACTTACTATGACTTCTCTGGCCAATCAACGCTTCTTGAGCAACCATCTACAACACTCACAACGGACTACTACATACACAACAATCAACAATGACCCTTGCAACTTGTTGTTATGAAACACTGCAGCTAGATTATTGTTATGCAACTTTGTAATTCTACCTTCCCTATTTTATGGGAAGATTTGACCCGTATACCATTATTTATAGTGAATTATTTCAACTAGGCTAGACCTCATGATTTTTTACTCTTTCAATGGTTTTTCACATAAAAAAGTTGATGTGTCTCCTCCTGCTTACTTCTCTCATTTTATCTGTGTGTGTTGAATTCTCGTGCAACGCTAAGACGATAATTCTTTACTCTACCATCACGAATATTCTGGCACGCATCAATATGTATATCACTTTTAAAAAGTGAGTAATATAATGGCAATGATATTATTGATGTTATGTCAAGAATTTGAATGTTATATATGGAAATATGAAAAATTTTGTATTTGACATGTAAATATATAAGAATTATGTGTTATGTATGCAAATGCCCTTTATATAGATAAATATAGTATTAAAACACATGAATGGAATGCAAAATTGTTGAATCATGATTTGTCAGCAAACCACACTCGAGGAATATAGTGTAAGATAAGAGAGAGAGAAAGAGAATGGGAGAGATAGAGAGATGCACAGGGAATGAACTGTAATTAAGAGTAAGTGTGTAATTATTTATTCATAGAATGATCCCTTAGTTATAAAGAAAAGGGGTATAGTATATGAAGTTACATTTATGCTCATGCTTTAGAGAGGGTTGTACATGTTATTATAGATATTTAAAATATGTTGGCCCAGAAGCTAACTGCTCTAGTGCTCAACTGGCTTGACTGGTAAAGCATTGGTAGGTGTTGTTGGTCAGCTAAGCTTAATAAATACTCTAAATTGGCTAGGCTAGTGAAGCCCGTCGGTCGACCAGGTTCGGTAGAGGCTATTGACCAATTGAGCTTGATGTGGTTGGTTGGTTGATCTTTGGTCGATAAGGGATCAACAAGATTGATTTGGCCAGCTAAGTAATATCTATCGGTAGGTCAGACCTGGTCGTTGACCCTCAATTTCTAATGTGAAACTTCTGTCGGCAACGCAAAGCTAGGCTATCAGGCAGAGGGCGAATCACCGTAATTCGATAGATAGTTGCCCTTAGACGAAGAGATCATGTGGATGGCTAAGACTTATTTTATTGTCTCTTGACGACGTTCAAGAAGACTTTGTAGACAAGGGGTTAGCTTCTCCCATATATTGGTTTCATAGTGGGTAATGGCTTTGATCACTATGTGCTTCACTTTTGGTCGAACTAGTCAGGTTCTAGTCGTTCGGTTGCCTTAGTTAGCCTTAGCCTTAATACATAAAGTCAGACAACCGGGCCCCTAGGACTTCTATGGATAATCCCTCCTGTGATATGGCTTTCCCGTATGTAGCATCAAATCTCCTCGAGATTAGTGCAACCACTTTTATGGTATAAGATATCCGATTAACCAAAGATTTCATCACCCTAAACCTTCTTTTCGGAAGATAAAGAAGATTAATAAAAGTTGCCCTAACCAAGAATATCAGTACTTAACTTACAACAACAATAGGAGATTTCATTTGCCACGTTTCG
>JXCR01138536.1:96343-117352 GCA_002079205.1 Phalaenopsis hybrid cultivar | reverse complement strand
CAGGCCTTCAATTAATGGCCAGAATAGCTTTTGAGGCGTTCCCTCCCCCAAACAGATTCACATGGATAGGATATCAACCACATGATTGTCTTCGCTAACAATATGTTCAGTTTTGAAGTTGGCGAACTTCCATATATTTATTTTGGCTTTGCTGTGGTATTTGACCCTCATCTTTTATTTGGCCTCAAGTTCCCTGTTCACGTGATTTACCACTAGCTGGAAGTCTGACTTTTCGTATGGAGATCGGGTGCTCATCTCATTGGCCAGACGCAGGACACCAATCAAGGTTTTGTACTCCGCTTGGTTGTTGGGGAATTCATACTCAATGGAGACCGGCTGATAGAGATGCTCTCCAGCTAGACTATAGTGCAAGTTTGATTTCTACTCTTATATGGTTGGAGGTTCCGTCAATGTATAAGATGACCCAATATTTGTTGTCAGCTGTGGCTCCTTTACTTGGCTCGCACAATTCAAATAAGCCTCCCAGAAAGTCTGCAACTGCTTGTGATTTAATTGCCGTTCAGTGGATATAGAAATGCCAAACTCACTTAGCTCCACTGCCCATTTGAGGAGCCGACCAGAATGCTCCGGTTGAGTGAAAACAGATCTCAGTCGATGGTCAGTGATGACCCGAATGGGATGAGTTTGGAAGTATGGCTGGAGACTACGTAATCAAAGCAACTGTTAATTTCTCCATAATTGGATTCTTGAGTTCGTCGCCCCTCAGAACCCTCATGTTGTACTTGACTANATGCCAAACTCACTTAGCTCCACTGCCCATTTGAGGAGCCGACCAGAATGCTCCGGTTGAGTGAAAACAGATTTCAGCGGATGGTCAGTGATGACTCGAATGGGATGAGTTTGAAAGTATGGTCGGAGACTACGTAATCAAAGCAACTGTTAATTTCTCCATAATTGGATACTTGAGTTCGTCGCCCCTCAGAACCTTCATGTTGTACTTAACTGAGAATAGTTTCCCAACTCTCGAACTAACACAGAGCGGAAGGCCTCAGATCAAACTCCCAATTATAGTGAGAGTTCTTCATTTAGCTTTAGACTTAGTGGCGGTGAGACCAAGGACTCTTTTAATTTCATGAATGCTTGCTTACATTCAACTGACTGTCGGCCGTTTTTTTTAACCTTCGCGATTTGAAAAAATGATGATTTTGTAATTTTGAAAATAATTCNCGGTGAGACCAAGGACTCTTTTAATTTCATGAATGCTTGCTTACATTCAACTGACTGTCGGCCGTTTTTTTTTAACCTTCGCGATTTGAAAAAATGATTATTTGTAATTTTGAAAATAATTCAAATATAAATATAACGTTTTTGATTTTTTAAATGTAACATTTTAATTTTAAAATAGGTGAGATTAAACGGGTCTCACATTTAAATAGTTTAGATGATTGAATACAATACTACAGGTAATACACTTATCCTGAAGAATAAATATATCACTTGTAATAGAGATTCAATCACCTAGACTAAAGAATTTGTANTAGTTTAGATGATTGAATACAATACTACAGGTAATACACTTATCTCGAAGAATAAATATATCACTTGTAATAGGGATTCATTCACCTAAACTAAAGAATTTGTAACATCCATATTGGTTTGCGAAATATTTTATAAAAAGGTCAACAAGTTCCCCTACCTAACATAAAAAATTAGATAAGGTTTATTTTGTCTTGGTTTCTGGTTCCCTATATCCCCTATCTATCATAAAAAAAATAGATAGGGTTTATTTTATCTGGGTTCCTGGTTCCCTATAGAGGCAAGTCCCTATAGTTAATTACAGCTTAAATGATCAAAATCACTTAAGAAAATGCTAGATTAAGATCAGGTGGTTTTGTTTTCAAGATTTCAAAGTTTAGGTTTTCACGATTGGACATGATTAAGATCAGGATAGTTAATTACATCTTAAATGATCGAAATCACTTAAGAAGACTCTCGATTAAGATCAGATGATTTTGTTTTCAAGAATTCAAAGTCTAGGTTTTTCACGATTGGACATGGGAAAATCAAATAGGAATGACTCAAAATAGGAACAATTATTTAAAGAATCCGAAGAGAAGAAAAGTAGGGGATATCATAATATCCAGGAGAAACCTGGAGATGTCCCAACTATCCTATTGTTCGGCTTTATGTCTTTCGAAATGATATAATTTGATATTTCAATCCTGCAAATTATTTATGATTTAGGACTTATGTTTACACAATATCGGACTGTGCGAATAGCCTAAAAAGATAAGAGGATTTACACCGTACCACACGGTTATCTCGGAATCCTAAAACGTTAGGACTTATAATTGTACAATAGAGTTGTACAAAAAGCCTAAAAAGTGATCCTATGAGTTGTTATTTAAACTAAAGAAGGTAATAGCTGATGTGAATGTGTTTATATGATGTGTTTTTGTGTTTAGCTGTTGCAGATGNCGAAATATTTTATAAAAAGGCCAACAAGTTCCCCTACCTAACATAAAAAATTAGATAGGGTTTATTTTATCTTGGTTCCTGGTTTCTGGTTCCCTATATCCCCTATCTATCATAAAAAAAATAGATAGGGTTTATTTTATCTGGGTTCCTGGTTCCCTATAGAGGCAAGTCCCTATAGTTAATTACAGCTTAAATGATCAAAATCACTTAAGAAAACTCTCGATTAAGATCAGGTGGTTTTGCTTTCAAGATTTCAAAGTTTAGGTTTTCACGATTGGGCATGGGAAAATCAAATAGAAATGACTCAAAATAGGAACAATTATTTAAAGAATCTGAAGAGAAGAAAAGTAAGGGATATCACAGATCCAGGAGAAACCCCGGAGATGTCCCAACTATCATATTGTTCGGTTTTATGTCTTTTGAAATGATGTAATTTGATATTTCAATCCTGCAAATTATTTATGATTTAGGACTTATGTTTACACAATATCGGACTGTGCGAATAGCCTAAAAAGATAGGAGGATTTATATCGTACCGCACGGTAACCTCGGAATCCTAAAGCGTTAGGACGTATAATTGTACAACAGAGTTGTACAAAAAGCCTAAAGAGTGATCCTATGAGTTGTTATTTAAACTAAAGAAGGTAATAGCTGATGTGAATGTATTTATATGATGTGTTTTCATGTTTAGCTGTTGCAGATCCACTTTGAAGTTGTTCCTCGTCGTGCTGCCCACGATGTTCGCTCCAAGCTTCTCGTAGTAGCACCTTCTGGTTTAGTTTTAGTTTTGAAAATGCACCTAACCACTAGGCTATTCTATACTAAGACAGTACAAAAACTAAGCAATAAAACATGCAGTGTGAAAGAAAAGTAACAATGTACTGTACAGTAAAGAGGAAAGACAGTATAACATGTTGAAAGAAAAGTATAACGTGCTAAGAAAATGACAGTATAACATGCTGGGAAATAAAATATTGTAATGTAAATTAAACCTGTACACCTGGTAGATTCATTGCTCCTTTAAATTAACTATTATGCGCTTTGAAAAGAGGAAAGTATGACCTGAAGAAGACTTAACAGAAACAGGTAAATCATAGGAAAAAGACAAACAAATAAAATAAAATACAATATCACACATAAAAGACCAAAAATAGGAAATACATATGTGATATTGGAATGTACCCAATTGCCAGGAGGATTTGAGTTACACTCAAATCCCGGAGCATTGGGTTTCGGTTTTGGTCAAGTTAAGGTAATAACTTCATTATTTGATCCAATTAAATCAGTCATGAATCACAATATAGTGCACCCTCGTGCCTAGTGTCCTAGTTATCTCATGAAATGGGGTCAAATGTTTGACTTCTTAGGTTCATTTGAAAATTAAGAGGGTGGACTCTCTCAGGGTGTGCTCCTAAGACTTAGGAAGCCTACACTTTAATTTGGGCCTGAAGTATTCTAAAGTGTTTAACTTCAACTAAGTGTCTTTCAACTAACCCTCAAACATCTTTAGATTAAGCTTAGCTCACCATCAAGCTCCTAAAACCTAGGGGATAAACCTATAGTTTTGGCAAAAGGGTTGTGAAGTGTGATTCAAACCTAGTTAGAGCAATTGGATTTAAGTTTATTCAAAGCTTAAGGGACCTAAGTGCAGGTCTACTAATATTTCCAAACCATGTCCCTAATTGTTATCTAAACTCTCACTTTCTTCCAACACCTAAATATTCTTCCAATTTTTCATCTTTCATATGCAAAAGAAATGGTAGATGGTTCGCTATTCTATTCCCCTTTAGGTTTCATCATCTCGAGAATCCAAATTCTATTTTTAATTTTCTCTCCCTTTCTCTTTCCCTTATATTTCTCTTAAGACTGTGAATCATTTCTGAATATAATTAAATCGAAAATTCCCATTTTTAACTTGATCGTTAAAAAAAATAAAACAAAACGAACGAAAAGGAGACCGATANTGTTCGCTCCAAGCTTCTCGTAGTAGCACCTTCTGGTTTAGTTTTAGTTTTGAAAATGCACCTAACCACTAGACTATTCTATACTAAGACATAGTACAAAAACTAAACAATAAAACATGCAGTGTGAAAGAAAAGTAACAATGTACTGTACAGTAAAAAGAAAAGACAGTATAACATGTTGAAAGAAAAGTATAACGTGCTAAGAAAAGGGCAGTATAACATGCTGAGAAATAAAATATTGTAATGTAAATTAAATCTGTACACCTGGTAGGTTCATTGCTCCTTTAAGTTTAGCTATTATGCGCTTTGAAAAGAGGAAAGTATGACCTGAAAAAAACTTAGCAGAAACAGGTAAATCATAGGAAAAAGACAAACAAATAAAATAAAATACAATATCACACATAAATGACCAAAAATAGGAAATTCATATGTGATATTGGAATGTACCCAATTGCCAGGAGGATTTGAGTGTAAGACAAACTTAAATCCCGGAGCATTGGGTTTCAGTTTTGGTCAAGTTAAGGTAAGAATTTCATTATTTGATCCAATTAAATCAGTCATGAATCACAATCTAGTGCACCCTCGTGCCTAGTGTCCTAGTTATCTCATGAAATGGGGTCAAATGTTTGACTTCTTAGGTTCATTTGAAAATTAAGAGGGTGGACTCTCTCAGGGTGTGCTCCTAAGACCTAGGAAGCCTACACTTTAATTTGGGCCTGAAGTATTCTAAAGTGTCTAACTTCAACTAAGTGTCTTTCAACTAACCCTCAAACCTCTTTAGATAAAGCTTAGCTCATCATCAAGCTCCTAAAACCTAGGGGGTAAACCTATAGTTTTGGCAAAAGGGTTGTGAAGTGTGATTCAAACCTAGTTAGAGCAATTGAATTTAAGTTTATTCAAAGCTTAAGGTACCTAAGTGCAATCTACTAATATTTTCAATCCATGTCCCTAATTGTTATCTAAACTCTCACTTTCTTCCAACCCCTAAATATTCTTCCAATTTACAGTTTCATCTTTCATATGCAAAAGGAATGGTAGATGGTTCGCTATTCTATTCCACTTTAGGTTTCATCATCTCGAGAATCCAAATTCTATTTTTAATTTTCTCTCCCTTTCTCTTTCCCTTATATTTCCCTTAAGACTGTGAATCATTTCTGAATATAATTAAATCGGAAATTCCCATTTTTAACTTGACCGTTAAAAAAAAGAAAACAAAACGAACCAAAAGGAGATNAAAGTTTCGTCTTCCTGAAAGTTTTGAAAAATGCTGCGTATTTGTTGCTCAACCTTGAAATGAACCGGCTTAAGCCTGCTATCTGATCGGCCAACTTTTTGGACTTTTGTATTTGGGGAGAACGCCTGTTCAGCAATGTCTGCATTTTATCTGAGTTGGCTTTTATTCTCTCTAGGGTCAAGTGGTAACCAAGAAACTTGCCTTTGGATTCTCTAAAGGTACATTTTAATGGACTTATTCTCATGTTAAATTTTCAAAGGGTTTCACGTATTTCTTTTTTTTATGTGTTGTTCGACCAATTGACTTTTAACCAATACATCATTTACATACACTTTAACATTTTTTTTTCTTAAAAAAAAATACATCTATAAAACTCTGATAGATAGCCACGATGTTCTTAAGCTAGGACATTACATCATAACAATACACATCCTCACTAGTGATAAAGGATGTCTTGTCTACAATACATTATAACAATACACACCCTCATTAGTGATAAAGGATGTCTTGTCTACAATAGCCAAGTGCATCTTTATTTGATTGTAATCTGATAGGGTGTCCAAGAAGCTCATTATGGTGTGGTTGACCACTGATCGACGCGTTGATTCGTGGCAATGAATAGCTGTCCTTCAGGGAGACAAAGTTCATGTTGGTGAAGTCCATGCACATCCTTCACTTTTCATTTAATTTTTGCACCATGACTACATGGGAGATTGACATCGGGTATTGCATCTCTCAGATGTAACTTGCATGCTTCAGCTTCTGGACCTCCTCCCTAATTGTTCCGCCAGATTCATCGTTGAGGACATGATCTTTTGCTTCATCGATCGAGTGGTTGGATTCACGTTGAGTCGGTGGTAGGCGACATTAAACGGGATCCTTGGCATCTTTTCTGTCGACCAAGCAAAGACGCCCCGATGCTTTCGGAGGTTTTGAACTAGTGTGTCTTTCATCCATCCATCAAAATTTTCACTTATTAGACAAAAAAAATTACCGATCTTCCCGTCAGCCGCAGATACATCGAGGATGATCTCATTTGTCTTGAGAACCCTTCACATGTGTTTTAGAGGTCGAGTGGTTGCTACTCCATGCTCCGGATCGCCTGGTGGTAGCAGGCCCGAGATTGCTCCAAGTTCCCTCGAGCGGTAGTGATTTCTCCACCGCCAGGAATTTTCACTGCAACGTAGTATGTAGAGACCACAACCAAGTAATTGTTTAGCGAAGGACAACCGAAGATCATGTCATAGGTTGGCGGCGAGCCCATTACCACAAGTTCTTCCATGTATGAGAATTACTTTTCACTTTTATCCCAAGCGAGTGGCTGTGCAATTACTCCAAATGCCTCCTTCCTCTCGTTAGATAAACAGTAAAGTTGGCCGCTAGTGCCACCAATCGGTTGGCTTGGAGGCTCACTTTATCGAACACTAACTTGAATGAGATATTCTCAGTGCTACTAGTGTTGGCAAGAATGCTGCCTATCTAGTAATTGTCAATCATTGCCGTCACGATGACAATGGTTCCCCATTAGGGATATGTGATCGGTGGATGGGAGCTATGCTTTGCGGCGAAAGTGGCTGCACAAAGTTCTCCCTATCAGAGCCTCTTCTGACTGGCTTGTCGAGAGGATTCTATCACTCCCCCGAAAATGGCTGGCACTATCCCAATGATATGGATGACATTCATCGGAACTGGCTCATCCGAGATTTCTTCTACTGGAGCCTTCTCATGCCTCTGAGTCACAGTTCAAGGCTCCACAAACTTGTTGAGCTTTGCAGCTCTTATTGATCCTTGAATAGGCTTCGGAGGTGCCTGTATTCCTTTGTATCATGGCCTTGGTTTCTGTGATAGGTGCAGTATTTCTTCGTTTTGCTGAGAAAATTTCCAACTCTCATTGGTGCCTTCTTGAAATTTTCTTTATTTTGGATGACTTCTAGTAATTTTGCCGTCTAGACTCTCAACGGAGTGGCCTTTGGCACTAAATGGTCATTCAACGACTGCTCATGGTAATGAGCCGACCGTGGGTCAGTGTACGTTGACTGACCTCCTCTATTGTAATTCCTATTGGCCCCCTTGTTTTTTCTGGGGCGGTCCGTTGTCCATGGCGGAGCAGAAGGACGCGAGTCTTCCCACGATCTCCGTTTGCTTCTCTCGATGCCCTCCTTTTTGAACGACTAGTGGCTGCTTCTACCCTAGTTGATGCAAGGGTGGAATTATANATATATATATATATACATATATATATATATATACATATATAAATATATATATATATATATCAAATTTCATGTGATTTAGTCGTGCGCGGTGCCCAAGCAAAATGGGTGTCTTCCTTAGGTAATTTCGACATTCCAGACGCACCGGCGCGGTCTGTTTCGGCGTTAGAGGCCGTTTTGACGAATTCATCGATTTGCGTGTCAATTTTCTCGTGCGAAAAATATGGCAATATGGGTGTCTCTTCCTACCAAAATTGGTGTCCCGGACGCGTTGGCGCAGTCCAATTTGTCGTCGGAGGTCATCCGGAGAAGTTCGCATTTTCATACATCCCTTGGGCTTAATTGAAGTCCGATTTCGTGTAATTTTGTGAATTTTGTGCATTTGGTGTGTGTATGTGAAGAAAAGTNATCCTCTGGGCTTAATTGAAGTCCGATTTCGTGTAATTTTGTGAATTTTGTGCATTTGGTGTGTGTATGTGACAAAAAGGTCGTGACGATGTTTTTCTAAGGCTTGGAATTCTATTAGGAATTTTTTCCTTGAGTATTTACAAAATAACCCATAACAGCTCGTTCATAAAACGATGGTCTTGTGCCATAAATGTTAGACATCAAAGAAAAATAAGAAGTGACTATAATTTCTAAAAGGGTGGGTCATAATTCTAATCTTCTAAGACGATCAATAGGAACTCATAGAGCTAGATCCTAAGACCCTAAGGAAAAAGAAATGTCCTAAAAAATTAGGTCAACATTGACCATTTAAAGTNTAATCGCTCGTTCATAAAACGATGGTCTTGTGCCATAAATGTTAGACATCAAAGAAAAATAAGAAGTGGCTATAATTTCTAAAAGGGTGGGTCATAATTCTAATCTTCTAAGACGATCGATAGGAACTCCTAGAGCTAGATCCTAAGACCCTAAGGAAAAAGAAATGTCCTAAAAAATTAGGTCAACACTGACCATTTAAAGTTTTCGTCTTCCTGAAAGTTTTGAAAAATGCTGCGTATTTGTTGCACAACCTTGAAATGAACCGGCTTAGGCCTGCTATCTGATCGGCCAACTTTTTGGACTTTTGTATTTGGGGAGAACGCCTGTTCAATAATGTCTGCATTTTATCTGAGTTGGCTTTTATTTTCTCTAGGGTCAAGTGGTAACCAAGAAACCTTCCTTTGGATTCTCTGAAGGTACATTTTAATGGACTTATTCTCATGTTAAATTTTCAAAGGGTTTCACGTATTTTTTTTTATGTGTTGTTCGACCAATTGACTTTTAACCAATACATCATTTACATACACTTTAACATTTTTTTTTTCTTTAAAAAAAATACATCTATAAGGCTCTGGTAGATAGCCACGATGTTTTTAAGCTAGGACATTACATCATAACAATACACATCCTCACTAGTGATAAAGGATGTCTTGTCTACAATACATTATAACAATACACACCCTCATTAGTGATAAAGGATGTCTTGTCTACAATAGCCAAGTGCATCTTTATTTGATTGTAATCTGATAGGGTGTCCAAGAAGCTCATTATGGTGTGGTTGACCACTGATTGACGCGTTGATTCGCGGCAATGGATAGCTGTCCTTTAGGGAGACAAAGTTCATGTTGGTGAAGTCCATGCACATCCTCCACTTTTCATTTGATTTTTGCACCATGACTACATGGGAGATTGACATCGGGTATTGCATCTCTCAGATGTAACTTGCATGCTTCAGCTTCTGGACCTCCTCCCTAATTGTTCCGCCAGATTCATCGTTGAGGACATGATCTTTTGCTTCATCGATCGAGTGGTTGGATTCACGTTGAGTCGGTGGTAGGCGACATTAAACGGGATCCTTGGCATCTTTGCTGTCGACCAAGCAAAGACGTCTCGATGCTTCCGGAGGTTTTGAACTAGTGTGTCTTTCATCCATCCATCAAAATTTTCACTTATTAGAAAAAAAAAATTACCGATCTTCCCGTCAGCCGCAGGTACATCGAGGATGATCTCATTTGTCTTGAGAACCCTTCACATGTGTTTTAGAGGTCGAGTGGTTGCTACTCCATGCTCCGGATCGCCTGGTGGTAGCAGGTCCGAGATTGCTCCAAGTTCCCTCGAGCGGTAATGATTTCTCCACCGTCAGGAATTTTCACTGCAACGTAGTATGTAGAGACCACAACCAAGTAATTGTTTAGCGAAGGAAAACCGAAGATCATGTCATAGGTTGGCGGCGAGCCCATTACCACAAGTTCTTCCATGTATGAGAATTACTTTTCACTTTTATCCCAAGTGAGTGGCTGTGCAATTACTCCAAATGCCTCCTTCCTCTCGTCAGATAGACAGTAAAGTTGGTCGGCTAGTGCCACCAATCGGTTGGCTTGGAGGCTCACTTTATCGAACACTAACTTGAATAAGATATTCTCAGTGCTACTAGTGTTGACAAGAATGCTGCCTATCTAGTAATTGTCAATCATCGCCGTCACGATGATGACATCATTGTATGGTTCCCCATTGGGGATATGTGATCGGTGGATGGGAGCTGTGCTTTAAGGCGAAAGTGGCTGCACAAAGTTCTCCCTATCAGAGCCTCTTCTGACTGGCTTGTCGAGAGGATTCTCTCACTCCCTCGAAAATGGCTGTCACTATCCCAGTGATATGGATGACATTCATCGGAACTGGCTCATCCGAGATTTCTTCTACTGGAGCCTTCTCATGCCTCTGAGTCACAGTTCAAGGCTCCACAAACTTGTTGAGCTTTGCAGCTCTTATTGATCCTTGAATAGGCTTCGGAGGTGCCTGTATTCCTTTGTATCATGGCCTTGGTTTCTGTGATAGGTGTAGTATTTCTTTGTTTTGCTGAGAAAATTTCCAACTCTCATTGGTGCCTTCTTGAAATTTTCTTTGTTTTGGATGACTTCTAGTAATTTCGCCATCTAGACTCTCAGCGGAGTGGCCTTTGGCACTAAATGGTCATTCAACGACTGCTCATGGTAATGAGCCGACCGTGGGTCAGTGTACGTTGACTGACCTCCTCTATTGTTATTTTTATTGGCCCCCTTATTTTTTCTGGGGCGGTCCGTTGTCCATGGCGGAGCAGAAGGACGCGAGTCTTCCCACGGTCTCCGTTTGCTTCTCTCGATGCCCTCCTTTTTGAACGACTAGAGGCTGCTTCTACCCTAGTTGATGCAAGGGTGAAATTATACTTTTCAGCTGAGATATGATTGTTGGCTAGTTCCAACAATTTAGCAAGGATCTATGGCCGCTAGAGACCCGTGATGTAGCGGAGAGGTCCCTCTTTGAACCCTTGAGCTAGAACAACATGTGCTATAACGGGTTTTAGATCCTGAAGCTCTAGCATCTCCTTCTGAAATTGCATGACAAACAAGCAGAGACTCATTTTGCCCCTTCCTGATATGCAGGAGGGCCTGTGAACTCTTCTATGACTTTTGGGTGCTGGCGAACTGTGCCAATAACATCCTCTTGAAATTGGAAAGGAGGTGATTAGTCCGGCCGACACACCATTGAACCACTTGATGGCCTACTCTCTTTGCGTGGTGAAAAAGAGGCAACATTCCAGAGCGTCAGTGAACCTCAACAGACAGATGATCGACTCAAAGGTGGTGAGTTGGTCAGTCGGATAAGTCCGACCTTTGTAGGATATGAGAGATCATGCCAGGAAAAAAACAAAAGATCACAAAAATGGGGAAGAAACCCACTAAAGAAATTTGTGAACATGGAGTGCACCTGAGAGTTCATGCAGAAATAGATCTAGGAGTTGATGGACTAGATGATTGACCAAATGTTACCNAAAAGAGGCAACATTCCAGAGCGTCAGTGAACCTCAACAGACAGATGATCGACTCAAAGGTGGTGAGTTGGTTAGTCGGATAAGTCCGACCTTTGTAGGATATGAGAGATCATGCCAGGAAGAAAACAAAAGATCACAAAAATGGAGAAGAAACCCACTAGAGAAATTTGTGAACATGGAGTGCACCTGAGAGTTCATGCAAAAACAGATCTAGGAGTTGATGGACTAGATGATTGACCAAATGTTACANCCCTCTTTGAACCCTTGAGCTAGAACAACATGTGCTATAACGGGTTTTAGATCCTGAAGCTCTAGCATCTCCATCTGAAATTGCATGACAAACGAGCAGAGACTCATTTTGCCCCTTCCTGATATGTAGGAGGGCCTGTGAACTCTTCTATGGCTTTTGGGTGCTGGTGAACTGTGCCAATAACATCCTCTTGAAATTGGAAAGGAGGTGATTACTCCTNCTCATCAAAAGTTTACAATGAAATATATATCCAATATCTCACAAAAGAAACCAAATGTATCTTTCGGGTAGGACCAAAAAGAGAGTTCCACGGGTAAGGCAACGGAGGGCATAACCAAGCTCACGGGTAAGGACAACCCAAGGGCAATCTCCAAACAATAGACATCAAATGAGGCTCACGGCCAAACAGCAAACTAATGCCCATCAAACCAATGAAACAATTAAATCATTCTCCCCACAAGGACAAACCAAACTCGACAGCAAAGGCTTCAAATCCAGCTCGCNCTCACGGGTAAGGACAACCCAAGGGCAATCTCCAAACAATAGACATCAAATGAGGCTCACGGCCAAACAGCAAACTAATGCCCATCAAACCAATGAAACAATTAAATCATTCTCCCCACAAGGACAAACCAAACTCGACAGCAAAGGCTTCAAATCCAGCTCGCGGCCAAGGACAAACCCAAAGACAATTCTAAAACAATAAACATCAAATGGGCCCAAGGCCAAGCATGGCAAAGGGAGCAAAACAGCCCTAAACCGAGCCAAATCGTGATCACTAGATAAGCCAAAACAAAACACATATTCCATCATAGTTTCACTTCAAAAAGAGTCAAACCGAAACCACTAGATGGGCCAAAACAAAGAGTATATTTGATTTATTTATTTATTTTTTTACATTTATTCCAGCATNGACAATTCTAAAGCAATAAACATCAAATGGGCCCAAGGCCAAGCATGACAAAGGGAGCAAAACAGCCCCAAATCGAGCCAAATCGTGATCACTAGATAAGCCACAACAGAACACATATTCCATCATAGTTTCACTTCAAAAAGAGCCAAACCAAAACCACTAGATGGGCCAAAACAAAGAGTATATATTATTTATTTANCAGCATAGCCAAAACCGAGACCAAAATAAGGGGCAACAAGGGAGGCAAGAAATGAGCCTCAAACATAATTTTTCAACTTATAAAACGATTTTAGCATTTCGTTCCAACGACGGGGGCCAGCAAATGAAGCAAAGATAGGCCCCACACATAATCTTTCTAACATATAAAACAATTTCAACATGCATTACAACCAGGGGAATAAAGGAAGCAAGTTAAGCCCCAAATGTAACTTTCCAACACACAACGAATTCAACATGTGTTCCAGCAACGAGGGCAGCCAAAAGAAGCAAAGGTAAGCCCCTAATAGAATTTCCAGCATTTAAAAAAAAATCAANTTTATTCCAGCATAGCCAAAACCGGGACCAAAATAAGGGGCAACAAGGGAGGCAAGAAATGAGCCTCAAACACAATTTTTCAACTTATAAAACGATTTTAGCATTTCGTTCCAACGACGGGGGCCAGCAAATGAAGCAAAGATAGGCCCCAAACATAATTTTTCTAACATATAAAACAATTTCGACATGTATTCCAAAAACCAGGGGAATAAAGGAAGCAAGATAAGCCCCAAATGTAACTTTCCAACACACAACGAATTCATCATGTGTTCCAACAACGGGGGCAGCCAAAAGAAGCAAAGGTAAGCCCCTAATAGAATTTCCAGCATTTAAAAAAAATTCAACATATGTTCCAACGACGGGAACAGCAAATGAAGCAAAGATAGGCCCCAAACATGACTTATTTTCACTTAATCTTACATATATTCATGCTCAAATTTCAAGCTAAACAAAGTTATGCTTTCCCTATTCCATGCCATCCGAAATAGTGCAATATAGAGGATAGGAAGAAGAATACCTTTCCCTTTTTGTAAACTTAAAGTGAAGAAAGAGTAAAGTAGGCTTGAGAAAATCACTCCAATAGCAACCCACGAAAATTCCTCACGATTTCCAGCTTACGGCACGACATATTCGAGTTTTCAGGATTTTCGAACAGCAAATGAACAAAGCTTTCTTTCCAACAGGGAAAACAGAAAAGAAATCACCCTAATCGAATGAAGAATAGAGGTAGAAAACCACCCGAATCTCCCTAAAAATCTCTTAAGAACTCTCTTAAAATTTTCAACAACCTNGGGCCTTGGGGGCTCTTGAGAAATATCTAGCGATGTTAGCATAAGAGTTGGGTTGATACCTTCTTTTGGTTCAATGTCCTTGATCTTCGACTTGGAGGACCTTTGTTCAGTCGGTTTCGGATCCCGCTCAAGGGAATTCTTGGTTAATCTGGCCTTTCAGCTTTTCACTGGGGTGACCTTTGACTTTTTTCTATAGGCCATCCTTAACTGCACTTTTCTCCCATAGTCCATTAAATTTTTTCGAGATTTATGCTAATGCATTTATGACATATACTCACAAACTACATTATAGTTATAGAAGAAAATTTTGCTTTTATAAATTGAAATAAAAGAAAATATGCCCAAACTCGATCGAACTTCATATCTTGCTTACATTCTCCTTTGCGATCACACACTGTTTCAAGTTAAAGGGTCCGGCCTACTCCGGAATTTACTTGGTTTTTCATATGTCTTCGCCTTGGGTATGCTCTTACTCACTCTCCCATCTGTTATTTTCCCTCACAGATGTACTTGAGCCACGATTCACGAGATCCTTTTGCTTGTGATTGGCTCGAGCTCGCTCGCATACGCAATCGCACGAACTCACGCTAGATATCCACCAGCTTTGCTCTCATTTGCAGATTGCTCGGGCATCATCGCTACCTTCTTCTTCAACCGTGCATCTCTTTTCCCTTTTTCGCCTTGATCTTCCTCTATTTCGCCTCAATACCGCCTCCCATTTGACTCCACTTTATTAGTGAACCAGTTAATGTCTGTTTAATAGAACGGCATTATTAATTTTCTTTTTTCGCTGTTTAATTTTTTTAAACGGGATATTATTACGCTGTTCATACTATTTTGGTAATAGTCTAACCTCTAGTTCTTTTTTCTTTTATATCTGATGTTTGTAGGTTTGTTTTGCATGGATTTTAAGGTTTGCGATGCTTTGAAAGAACCAAATACATGAAAGGCAGATTATTTTTTCAAATGTTGCATTGGCTCTTTTGGTTAACTTTTTTCTGATCGTGCTTGAAATATCATAAAACATGGTGTAGTGGACAGCCACTCGAGCAAGAAGCTGGGATTTAATGTAGTTATTGTTAAATAAGACATCTATTCTTCTGTTCTCACTTTTTAACATTCCTATTAACATAGAGTTTTATTTTATTTTTGTTTTACTTGCATGTGTTGAATCTGCCTTTAGACTTCACACTGAATTTTGATGGTTCACTCTTCTAAACAGTGAAATTACTTGATTGGGGAGAGGAAAGCAGTAGATCAGAAGCTGAACTTGCTCAATTGCGTGCTGCTTTTACACAGGAAGTTTCAGTTTGGTATAAACTTGATCATCCCAATGTAACAAAGGTATGTTTGCCATCATAAGTTTTAATCATACTTCTCTGAAATTAGATGCATAATTAAGAAATAAAGCCACTCCTTTTGTTTTCTAATTTGCATCTGAATGGATGGGCCAAGTTCAGGTAATTGTTCTCTATAATGATCTCCTAATTCATGACCTTATAAACTGCACCCTTTTGATGGTTGGGATTCACCTAGGATTTTATAATGAATCAGATGATAAGTTTTATATAGACATTTTCGTTTCTTTTAAACTTTTCAAGTTTTGTATTACATCAACTTGTCTATTTTCTTTATCCATAACCCCAGCATAAACTTTTACTTTCATATTATGTCATAAATCCATCAAAGATATTTTGTTTGTAATGATGACAATAGCAGTGGTGTTTGTGTTCAGGAGAACACTATACTACGATTTTATATTCTATGGTTTTCAAGCTTTTGTGACTTGCTCCACTAAAGTATTGTTCCCTAAGGTTTATCAGCTGATTGTTTGTTTACCCCACATCAATGTTAAATTGAGCTTTTATATAAGTTTGTATTTTGTGTTTTTTCAAATAATAATATGAATTCATTCTTTCTTATTTACAGATACTTTACAATATAATTCTTGTTTAGTTCAGTTTGGCTTACATGTATGATGTTAGATTTTCTTGATCATTTGTTTAGTTAAGAATTAAAATTTGATGGTAGTTTTAAGGAAAAAAACTAAACCTCCACCCTATTCTGCTGCTGCTCCTCTCACCCTCACTGTTAACGATAAAGTTGCTTTTGCCTCCACCCTCTAGCACCTCTCTTCTTCCCTCTTCCCTTCACTCCAGCTTGCTCCTTGTTAGAGTGCAGATATGCCTTCGTGCTCTTGCTATTGTTCTCTCCCACAAAATTCCTCTCTCTGCTTTCTCAAAGATCCAAAGCTGCCAAGCTGCTTTCCACCTTCAATCTCAACCTCTGAACACTATCATTAGATTCCAAATTAATGACCACATCACATCCTGTTGTAATGCTTTTAAAAATTTGGCCAACCTTTTTGACCAATCACCAACTTCTCTAGCTGTAGTCTCCCTTACTCTCTTGTGATCGACGATGATCAACAACTCATCCTTCTTCTAAATGTGTCACTTCTTATTTTTACCCTCTTTCAGATCAAAAGGAGAGGCAATAGAGGCGGACAATTTTGTCAAACATATTTTTCACCAACGCCCACCTGACTTTAGTAAGCAAGATCGAGTGAGCAAAATAATATTCTGTCATGGTTGTAATAGAATACATCTATACTTTCATAATCTTTTAAATAAATTTAGTAGTCATTAATATGAAAGCATATATAATTTACATCATCAAATTATACAACAGATCTTCTAAGAAACTTCATAAACAATTTATACCTACTATAAATTTTTAATTAATATCATGTATTTCTTTTATGTTATCATTATCCGAAATCAGAACATTTAACATATAGAACAAATTTTGTGCCTTCTGGCTATTGTGTACGTACGTGTTCCTTTTTCTTGCATAAAATTAATAAACAATGATATCTGATGAGCTATATGCTTAGTAAGATAAAAAAATTCTAATATAAGATTTAAAATACAACAAAAAAATAATAAATGGATGCTGATTTTCTTAAAATAACATGAGCATTATAATTATAAACATGATTTATGAGATGCATCAATTTTAAAGCAAGAGAAGCTTTTATAAGTACATAAATAAAACTTTATTATAAATAATACATATACCTATCTGCAATTAAACGTATTATTTAAAATTCAATATTTAATGTATTAATTAAAAAAAATTATCAAGTGTTTAAGTAATTAATTATAATTAATTAATTTTAAAAGTTAATATTTAATGCACTGTAATTAGTTTGATACTAATAACAATTTCTAGATTCCCTTTTCCTCTCTTGGTGTTCTTCTATTCTTTTTCTCTTCCTCCTCTCTACCTATGTAATATTCTTCTCTTTTTTTTTCCTTGTCCTTCAATTCTCTTCTTTTTCTTGCTTAGTTATTTTTTATCCATGCTGCTCCCATCCTTTCCCTCTTTTTCTCTTCTTTTTTTCTTCTCTCTTATTTTATTTCTCTTCTTCTCTTTTCTTCTTCTCCTTTTCTCCTTTTTTTTTTCTCTCTGGTTCCTAATTTGTTTCACTGCCTGCACTACCCCCCTTATATTTCCTTTCTATTTCAGCTTCAACCAGAGCTACATAATAAGGATGGATTGGCTTAAGTGGATAAGTATTAGGAGTAATTAATAATAAATAAATATGTCTATAAATTCTTATGACTATCCATTCACTCATCTTAGCTCTCCAATTGGTTGCCATTATGCATGCCACGAAACAGTGGCGAAAAAAAAAAATTGGCCACAAAATATTTACTTACAAACGTTAGAAACATAATATAGTAAAAAGTTAATTCATTATAGCTAAAAAAATCATTTATTTATATATACTTCTACATATTAAATTGATCAAAATAAAGAGCCATATATTTATAAAAAAATTCTGATAATTTTTGAAATGTGCTAAAAATGGTCATAGTTTTTGGGATAAATTTATAGCATGCCTTTTGAACTATAGGATGTATTCCTAAACAACTATAAAAGACTTAGGATGTATTCTTAAACGTGTGGATTTTCGACTCTTAACATTAACTACTATATCTGTTTTTTTTCTGAACTGTATTTTATATCCTGATCATCAAATTTATCAAATTTAAGCTATCATCTCTATCTCAAATTTGATTCTTTCCATGTTAAAATATATTTTAAAAATTACCGATCAACAATTATTTCTCTTTTCTGTCCATATAAATATTGTCTGAAAATCCTTAAACCAAAATTATAGCTGTTGATTTTAAATCACTAGTTGGATATTATTATTTTTTTCATGAGGATTCTCATGTCTCAAGGCAGGGGGATTTATCTTTTTCATTCTGTTTTAGAATGCATCCTAGTTCTTTAATAGGTGCATGAATGTATTCTGAAATCTTTTTGTGCTTGATGGAATTGTTAATGCTGATGCAGTTGTCAGGTGTTTTTTCATTTCTTGATAACTTTTTTCACATTTTGTTCATTAAAAATTTAACATCCTTTATTATTTTTTTGAATTGCAAAGCTATTTTTGAAAATCTATTTATAAATCTCCTGTATTATTCAACTAAAATTAGAAAATTAGGAACCTCCATCACATTCTTTGATGTTAATAATTCTAGAATTACCCACCCTTTGAGAATCCACTAAACTTTTTCACTATTTATTTTGTCCTAGAAATGTAAAGTTTTAAAAAAAAAATCATATTTAAAAAATTCTCCTAACTAATTCTTTCTCAATAATTCTAAAATTTTTCTCAAAATTTCAAACATAGTTTTTATCAGTATATCAAAATATCTTTAATGAATATGATAAAAAATTGATTAATATGGTGTAAAAAATTGATCTTAAAATACATAAAAATTGCAGGTGCATTGATCTAGTCAGCATTATTGAAAAGTCATAATGATCATATCTAATTCATAATGTTGTTTTGATTTTCTTTGCTTCTTTAACTCTAACTTGATAAAATTCTGGTCTCAATTATAGAACACAATAGCTCCTTTCAAATGTTCAATTCTTAGTAATGGATATTTACTTTTAATTAATTATTTATTCTATCTTATAATCTATTCGTATTCTCATTTGATCAATATTTCATTTTAACAAAAAATATAATTGTATTCCAATGCAAAATATTTCATTTAATTAATCTTTTTCATATTAATTCTTGCAATGATTTTGAAACTATTATGTAATGAGATTTGAGTATTGTTAAAGTTCCTGGTTGCAATTCAATCCAAAATTCAATTTGTCTTTTGAGGGTTAGTCTATCTTCCTTGGGAATTATATTAGAAATGATATGATCTGGAATGACAAACTGCCAACAAACAACAGATAAATTGCAATAAAGATGTAAGGCAATTTAATTGAGGGCTGATTTGATTATTACCAATGAATACAAAGATCTACTATTCAAGAGTTAAATCGTCTTTCCACAAACCCTAGTCATCGTTAGGAATACCAAGAGAAAAGAAAAATTGCAACAATTCCAGAATATAAAACATACCAACTAACCCCCCTGGTAGGGTCAATCGTGATGTGACTGAGGCTGACAATTTGGCCAGGCAAACTCTCAATAGTACTCGCTGAATTTTATAATCAGGACATAGTGAGTGATGAATTAGTCGAATTAGATCTCCACAACATATGTGATATATTGCATTTCAAATACATACTCGGAAGCATGAAATCCAAAACATGAAAATATACAGTGCTGCGAAATTCAATATAAAAAATTACGTACTCAAAACATATATAGAAGCTCTCAAAATTATTGTGCAAAAGTTGTACAAATACACACTTGGCTACTCGCCTTGGTGCTGGCAACCTTTTTCTTGAAGGCGAAAATGAAGTGTGAACAACAACGAGCTCATAGAAATAACCAGAGTTAACATAAGATTTTATACATGAAAAATAAACGTATGCTCGTATGAAACTTTTCAAACAAATCATAACATGCTAGCATAATAAATAACATGATAATAGAGCAGGTACATGTATTATAAAAATCAGGATTGCAGTGTAACATGTATGTGTTGGTCAACNTCCATGCCATCCGAAATAGTGCAATATAGAGGATAGGAAGAAGAATACCTTTCCCTTTTTGTAAACTTAAAGCGAAGAAAGAGTAAAGTAGGCTTGAGAAAATCACTCCAATAACAACCCATGAAAATTCCTCACGATTTCCAGCTTACGGCACGACATATTCGAGTCTTCGGGATCTTCAAACAACAAAGGAACAAAGCTTCCTTTCCAATAGGGAAAACAAAAAAGAAATCATCCTAATCGAATGAAGAATAGAGGTAGAAAAGCACCCGAATCTCCCTAAAAATCTCTTAAGAACTCTCTCAAAATTTTCAACAACTCCCAAGCCACAGAAGATGAGAAGAAAATGTAAGAATTAAATTAGAAGAGATTTTGGCAGCACCTCCCCACTCTCAGAAATTTCGGCCAACCTTCAAGAACTCCCCAAATGGGGTTTTTATAGCAAAAGAGGGAGGAGGAAGAGTACCATCCCTCACCTGGGCGGTGAGCCGAGCCAAGATAAGCGACAAACCTCGCGTGGGGAGAGGACGACAGAGGCGAGGCTGTGTCGCAGAGGAGCAGCTCGCGTGGCACGGCGTGGAAGCTTTTGCCAGAGACCGGAGCACGGGANCCATCCCTCACCTGGGCGGTGAGCCGAGCCAAGATAAGCGACAAACCTCGCGTGGGGAGAGGACGACAGAGGTGAGGCTTTGTCGCAGAGGAGCAGCTCGTGTGGCACGGCGTGGAAGCTTTTGCCAGAGACCGGAGCACGGGGAGTGTACGACGAGGGGACCTCGAGCCAGCGCATCACGCGAGGAGAACCAGGCTCGGCTAGGGCACGCGACCGAGAGAGGGAGAGGCGGACGATTTTGCGAATGGGAGAGGGAGGCATGCGTGAGTTAGGGATTTAGGAATTA
>JXCR01138536.1:51245-64405 GCA_002079205.1 Phalaenopsis hybrid cultivar | reverse complement strand
GATCGTACCAAAAGGTTTACTCGAGCATTCGACAAGTAACAGCGGAGGCAATGTGAATTGCGGCGATCGGACACGTCGACTCTCCGAATTGCGAAGCTGGTGCGCGTAGGAGTGCGAATTGTGCAGAAGGCCACCCTAAGGCTCGGAAAGGTCCTATAGGAATCCATTTTGGGTTTCCTCATGTCGGTTTCATCCTTCTAAGTGTTAGAAGTCGATACCGCACACGCGAAACTCCAAAAGAGGACGGACATAGGTTGAACTAAAACGAGGCGGGCACCACTTCTAAGGTTCTAAGATAGTCGCAGGAAAACCCCTAAGGCTAGATTCTAATTCCTACGAGAAATACTAGACCTCACGAAAATTGAGGTCAACAGAAATGTGGATACTTACTCAAGCGATTCATGATCCTCCTTAAAATTATTTATTTTAATCCATATTTTATGCTCAATTTTTTAGGATATTATGCTTTAATGAATGTTATTTTTATCTTTTTGGTTGCAGATGCAAGAAAAAGAAGAGTAAACATGAGCAAAAATACATAAAAAAAGAGCAAAATCGGTTAAACTAAAGAAAAGTTCCAAACCAGCCGAACTGGCGCTTAGGCGTTAGGCGCTAGATGCAGAACATGGTTGGTGCCTAGGTGCCATAGTTATTTTCTTGAACATTCATCGAACGAGGCCGAATTTTGAAGAGATGCCTGAAGCAACTCTCGGCCATTTTTGAAGCTCTATAAATAGGGATAAATTCCAAGAGGCTAGGGGAGNGACCTTGCTTGATGGTTTCACATATAGCAAAAGGCTATACGTGGACACTTATGCATCAGACATAAGCATCGAGNTAATAATAATAATAATAATAATAATAATAATAAATATGATAAAAGTTGTGTCCATTGGAGAGGACACACCTCGCATGAATTAAAATCGATTTGAATCAATGAATCTGAGAGGGAGTGAGGAAGGAAGAAATCGTAGGAGAAGAGAGAGATGGGCAAGACTCACCTTATCGTGCGAAGCCGACGTCGACGTGAATGGCACAGTTGAGGGGATTTCTTGCCCTAACAGTGTAATAGAGAGTAAAGGGCAAACTTCCTGCCCTCGGAAGAACACGATTGACCCAAGAGGAAGTTCCGGATTAGGAGATTCTTGATCTGGAGCAATTTTGAGGTATGGAAATAAGAATCGAAGGTGGCGAGTGCTTAAGAGGAGAGGTTCAACACTACTCTAAGCATATGTTTTATGTGAAGAAGGGAGTCCAACACGAGAGAAACTTGATTTATCATTATGCGGGGGGAGACTGTGGAATGAGATTGAAGAAGAAGAAAGAGAAGAAGAAGACGCGTGTACGAGAAGGTGAATCGAGTCACTTGTGCCGGACGAAACTCCTTTGAGCTTTAGTGGCGCCCGAATGATTATAGATATGGGTTTTATCTAAAATTATTTAATAAAATTTATGAACATATATAGGTGTGTTTAAATTAAATGATATTAATGGAAAGTTTTATTGAAAGTAGGACTGAAACAAATAGTGATTTTGGTTTGGAAAGAGAAATTGTCGAAGCGTGCGATTGAGGGAAGTGTTCCATCTCAGAACTTGAAGTTAAATGTCAAATAATTTATTTATATCATGTTTTAAGATTTAGTTATATTAATTTAATAATTAAGTATTAAATTAGATTCATGTTATTATTATTAGAAAATCAAGGTTGAGCACATTACATATTAANGTGATTTTGGTTTGGAAAGAGAAATTGTCGAAGCGTGCGATTGAGGGAAGTGTTCCATCTCAGAACTTGAAGCTAAATGTCAAATAATTTATTTAATTCATGTTTTAAGATTTAGTTATATTAATTTAATAATTAAGTATTAAATTAGATTAATGTTATTATTATTAGAAAATCAAGGTAGAGCACATTGCATATTGTTGATCAAGGAGTTTTGAAGCAGTAAATGTTAGAGTTTAACTTTCAAATGTAATTTGTTTAAATTATTGCTAATTAATATTTATATTAAACTCATAATTGAAATGAGGGAATTGAACTATAATTAAGTAATACAAGATGAATTTATTAAGTGTTATTTTTTATATTATAGGTGCTAATTTGAAGGAGCCGACAGAAATCAAGAACAAGAAAATTATTTAGAATTAAGGTAATTATATTTATGAATTTCAGCAATTTTCATCATTTTGCTTGTGTATATTTGACTTCATCTATAATATATTCTAGTGAGATTTAGATTATAGTAGATTCTTTATATTGTCAGATAGAAAATTATGCATGTTAAATAATTGCACAATGAAATTAAGTCAATTTTAATTCTTCATATGTTCAGTCATGACATATGCATGCTAATTGTTGTTGTCTTAATAGTTGTATAATATATAGTTTATGAAGATATCAGATTACTACACGATCTATATATTCTAATAAAGATTTGTTTATTAGATCATTATATGACTATATATGATTGTGAAATTATGATTTGATCTTTATTTGACTTTTAGAATTAGAGTAAACTTGCATCATTTAGAAAATCATATGACCTAATACTTTAGTTGAGCTGCATGATTTTTAGTAAATTTTCACAAGTCTCACATGACGATTAGTATGCTTTGAAGGATGAAACAAAAATATGGTATATACCAATGTTTGTATGTGCATGTTCAAAGGAGTTCACCCCTCAATGGTATAGGTTATGACGTCAGTGTACCGGCACACATAGATATTTTTTTTACCATCCCAGAAAATTGTGATAGTTCACTATTCGCCGTGCCGACGGGATAATATTGGTTAGGTGAGAGTTGACAGAGCGTACTACCCATGCAATTGTGATGTATAGATTGTTAACTGCTATTCTAACATGATAATATTGGTCAGGGGCACGTAAGTATTTTTTCACCTTAGACAATTGTGATATTTACATCACTAATCGTTGTGCTGATGGGAGCCGACGGGGCAATATCAACCGTGGGTGTATTAGGCTATTTTGATGGCTAAAACCAGACAGATGTGCATCTAAAGAGTATAAAATAAAAGTAAAGTTAAAATTAATGTATATAAAAATAGAGTATTGTCATTTAGAAAAGGTCATTGATCCTTGCATTGATATATTCAAAAATTTCGTATGAAAGATTAGTAAAAGCTTTCTTCTAGAGATGTAAAAGACCAACATGAATATTGATTTCTTTTTCTTGGATTATTATAGTTTGGAAGTGTGATTACTTATTGGTTATAACTTATTATGTTGTTTTAACATTCTTTAGATTTTAAGCTTTTGATTAAGATGACTAGAAGATGATCAATTGTGTACAGAAGACGAGAACTGCAATTAGAAAGGTACAGATTTCTAATTGTTAATTAAATTCCTTTCTTTAGTGGCTCTTCCATGAACATTTAAATATTTAATTGTTAGTGATAGAAAAAAATATAGAGAATTTATTTTCATCGCTTGACTGTCTGTTTCTATTATGTTTAATTCAAGCTTTGTGTCGGGCTGTGACAATGTATGTCTCCACTCTCTTGATCACATTCGTTTGGCCATCGGTCTGAGGATGATATGTTGTGCTTCTCTTAACGACTATTCTTTGTAACCTAAACAACTCCTTCCGGAATTAGATAAGGACTTTGTCCCTGTCTGATACAATTGTTTTTGGCATTTTGTGCAAACCGACCACTTTCTGCATGAACACCAAAGTGATTGAGACCACACTATAGGGTTGTCAAAGTGAAATGAAATGTGGATACTTACTCAAGCGATTCACGATCCTCCTTAAAATTACTTATTTTTATCCATATTTTATGCTCAATTTTTTAGGATATTATGCTTTAATGAATGTTATTTTTATCTTTTTGGTTGCAGGTGCAAGAAAAAGAAGAGTAAACATGAGTAAAAATACATAAAAAAAGAGCAAAATCGGTTAAACTAAAGAAAATTTTCAAACCAGCCGAACTGGCGCTTAGGCGTTAGGCGCTAGATGCAGAACATGGTTGGCGCCTAGGTGCCACAGTTTCTTCTTGAAGATTCATCGAAGGAGGCCGAATTTTGAAGAGATGCCTGAAGCAACTCTCGACCATTTTTGAAGCTCTATAAATAGGGATAAATTCCAAGAGGCTAGGGGAATCAGATATATAGAGTCATATAGTGTGTGAGTGTGTTAAGAGTGTGGGTAGTTTTCTTTGTGAGCCTTTGTGATTTTTGAAGTTTGTGAGTCCTGTTAAGTGTTTGTTAGAGTCAGACAAGTCAGAACTTTAAAGGAGTACTTGGCGAAACATTTCAGATAAGTATTTGTATCTTTGTCTTTAAGTCTTGTACTTTGGATTTGAGTTTTATAAATATGTTTTGTTTTGTTATCCCCATGCGTTTGAGTAGTTTTCTCTCTTTCTCCTTGCAATTTGAAGTAAGCAAGTAAGTGATTTTGATTCATTTACAAATTGACCATTTTTTGGGTTAAAATTTGTTGAGGAAACTTATGAACCCAAGAGGGCTAAGATTTCCTTACTTGTAAGTATTACATTTTACTTTGGAAAAAGTAGTAGCGATTGTCCGAGGGGGAGTGCAAAGTGATAGGGAGATAAGATTTGATGCGCGTAGAATTTTTTTTTTAGAGTGACAAACTGGATTCTTCTATCAATTTGGTTTAGAGATTGGAACTAAGGATCACTGGTAAATCCTATAGAGAGGTACACTGGGTAATTTAGGAGTGAGAGATTATAACCTACCCAACACTATTATACCGATACTAACTTTAGATTAGTCAATGTATTTTACACATCGAAAGAAATAAGAAATATGTATGCTCTTATTTGTCACAATACCATATTTAAACTTCTAAACATTTGAAATCCTACACTGATGATGAATTATTTGCAAGGAGAAAGGCTCTTTTTATATATTTTCTAAATTATTACATTTAGTTTTACTTGTATTTGTAGAAATTAGTAAACTTAGTTTCATCATTATTACTTTAAAAATTTGCTGCAGTTTTAAGTAAAGTTCTCTTAAGGTTAAAATTCCTAAATTTCATTTCTTTTCATTTAGTATTTCCTATAGGATCGATATTGGGGTTTGTATAGAAAATCCTATATTACTTGAAATGATACGTATACTTGCGTAGTACCCCAAGTGAGAAAATTATTTCTTTCAATTTTATCATATTACATATGTTCTTGCTAGCTGCTAAATATAATTTTGGTCAAGTTTTTGACATATTAAGGAATATAAATATCTGCATAATTGCGGGTCGGGTCAATTTTTGCAACCTTTGCGTTAGTGAATATCAATTTGCCTATCGTCGAATTTCTTCAAATTTCAATTATATTTAATACCTCAAATAGTGTTTAAAAATGCTACTATAGCAAAAGATGGTTACGATACTACATCAATAACAAACATGAATCAAATCACACAAATAAATTATAGGTTCTCTTGCAAAGTGCTTAGTTTAACGTCGTCAGCCGGACGGATCCAAATGTTTTACTCAGACTGACCCAACATCAAATTTTCTTTATAGTAGGGTTTGTTTTCTCCAATGTAAAGTTTCAACCTATATTCATTTCCTTTATTTATACGCTCAGTTTTTGGATCTTTAATATCCACATTCCCATTAGGATAAACTTTTATCACAATGAATGACCTTATCCACCTGGACTTAAGTTTTTCAGGAAATAAATTTAATCAAGTGTTGTATTATAAAATTTTTGTCCAGGCTCAAAATTCTTTCTTAAAATCTTTTGATCATGCTAAATTTTTATCTTTTATTTATAAATTCTAACATTTTCATAAGATTCATTCCTAATTTTCTAGAACTCATTTAATTGCAGTAATCGTTTTTCTCCAGCATCATTTTAAATTATATTTAAATTCTTTTATCGTCTAGTATGCTTCTTGCTCTAATTTCACTGGTAAATGATAAACGTTTTCATACATAAACATGTATGGAGACATTCTTGTAAGAGTTTTATAAGCAGTCCTATAAGCCCATAATGCAGAATTAAGTCTAANCATTTCAGATAAGTATTTGTATCTTTGTCTTTAAGTCTTGTACTTTGGATTTGAGTTTTATAAATATGTTTTATTTTGTTATCCCCATGCATTTTAGTTTTCTCTCTTTCTCCTAGCAATTTGAAGTAATCAAGTAAGTGATTTTGATTCATTTACAAATTGACCATTTTTTTGGTTAAAATTTGTTGAGGAAACTTATGAACCCAAGAGGGCTAAGATTTCCTTACTTGTAAGTATCACATTTCACTTTGGAAAAAGTAGTAGCGATTGTCCGAGGGGGAGTGCAAAGAGATAGAGAGATAAGATTTGATGCGCGTAGAATTTATTTTTTAGAGTGACAAACTGGATTCTTCTATCACTTTGGTTTAGAGATTGGAACTAAGGATCACTGGTAAATCCTATAGAGAGACACACTGGGTAATTTAGGAGTGAGAGATTATAACCTACCCAACACTATCATACTGACACTAACTTTAGATTAGTCAATGTATTTTACACATCGAAAGAAATAAGAAATATGTATGCTCTTATTTATCACAATACCATATTTAAACTTCTAAACATTTGAAATCCTTCACTGATGATGAATTATTTGCAAAGAGAAAGGCTCTTTTTATATATTTTCTAAATTATTACATTTAGTTTTACTTGTATTTGTAGAAATTAGTAAACTTAGTTTCATCATTATTACTTTAAATATTTGCTGCAGTCTTAAGTAAAGTTCTCTTAAGGTTAAAGTTCCTAAATTTCATTTCTTTTCATTTAGTGTTTCCTGTGGGATCGATATTGGGGTTTGTATAGAAAATCCTATATTACTTGAAATGATACGTATACTTGCGTAGTACCCCAAGTGAGAAAATTATTTCTTTCAATTTTATCATATTACATATGTTCTTGCTAGCTGCTAAATATAATTTTGGTCAAGTTTTTGACATATTAAGGAATATAAATATCTGCGTAATTGCGGGTCGGGTCATATTTTGGCACCGTTGCGTTAGTGAATATCAATTTGCCTATCGTCGAATTTCTTCAAATTTCAATCATATTTAATACCTCAAATATTGTTTAAAAATGCTACTATAGCAAAAGATGGTTACGATACTACATCAATAACAAACATGAGTCAAATCACACAAATAAATTATAGGTTTTCTTGCAAAGTGCTTAGCTCAACGTCGTCAGCCTGACGTATCCAAATGTTTTACTCAGACTGACCCAACATCAAATTTTCTTTATAATAGGGTTTGTTTTCTCCAATGTAAAGTTTCAACCTATATTCATTTCCTTTAATTATACGCTCATTTTTTGGATCTTTAATATCCACATTCCCATTAGGATAAACTTTTATCACAATGAATGACCTTATCCACCTGGACTTAAGTTTTTCAGGAAATAAATTTAATCAAGTATTGTATTATAAAACTTCTTGTCCAGGTTCAAAATTCTTTCTTAAAATCTTTTGATCATGCTAAATTTTTATCTTTTCTTTATAAATTCTAACATTTTCATAAGATTCATTCCTAATTTTCTAGAACTCATTTAATTGCAGTAATCATATTTCTCCAGCATCATTTTAAATTATATTTAAATTCTTTTATCGTCTAGTATGCTTCTTGCTCTAATTTCACTGGTAAATGATAAACGTTTTCATACATAAACATATATGGAGACATTTTTGTAAGAGTTTTATAAGCAGTCCTATAAACCCATAATGCAGAATTAAGTCTAGACGCCATTACGAATTTCAAGAGAAAAGAAAATTGCAATAAATCCAAAATATAAGAGAATCCTAGCCACTAATGTACGCCCAAATTTCAAAAAATTGGGAAAGATTGGGAAATTTTAAATGTACCCCAAAATTTTTATTCCCTCCAAAATTTTATTGAATTAATTTTATTAATTTATATGCAAAAAGNTCAAGAGAAAAGAAAATTGCAATAAATCCAAAATATAAGAGAATCCTAGCCACTAATGTACGCCCAAATTTCGAAAAATTGGGAAAGATTGGCAAATTTTAAATGTACCCCAAAATTTTTATTCCATCGAAATTTTATTGAATTAATTTTATTAATTTATATGCAAAAAATTGATCATTTTCTTACAAAGCACCATGTACAAATTTTAAACATATTGGGAAATATAAAAGTTTGAAGTTATAAGCTTTATTAAATTAATTTAATTTTAATTACTCTAATTAATCCTATCATAATCCTGCATCACTATAGCCCATCACCTTTCCAAGCCTTTTATTCATTTTGATTAGCTTATTAGGGAGTCCCAAGATTCGATTTTTCCTCCCGATTCCTTCTCCTCTCTTGTGCTTGCGTTCCCCTTCCTCTGTCTATCACGTCTGAAGCAGGCGAAGCCTGCGACCCTTGCTACTGTGCAAGGGGCGAGTTGGTCGTGAACCGAGCGGCTACCCAAGTGCCGACACTCATGATCTAGGGCTGTGAGGTAAATTATGCAAGCACGAATTTATTTCTCTCGTAATTCTAAGCATTCATTTCCTTTCTCTAACTTTTGTATTGATGTTTGTCTTGTTTTCATGTTTTTATCATTTCTGATAGTTGTTGGAGGCGCTGATTTTGTGCCAAAAGTGCTGTAATCATTTTACAAGCTTCCAAAAGGGTTTTAGCACAAGTTTTGCAAAGGGGAAGCTAAGTGGGAGGTGATAGGAAAGAGATAAACCGNGGGGCGAGTTGGTCGTGAACCGAGCGGCTACCCAAGTGCCGACACTCATGATCTAGGGCTGTGAGGTAAATTTTGCAAAAATGAATTTATTTCTCTCGTAATTCTAATCATTCATTTCGTTTCTCTCACTTTTGTATTGATGTTTGTCTTGTTTTCATGTTTTTATCATTTCTGATAGTTGTTGGAGGCGCTGATTTTGTGCCAAAAGTGCTGTAATCATTTTACAAGCTTCCAAAAAGGGTTTTAGCACAAGTTTTGCAAAGGGGAAGCTAAGTGGGAGGTGATAGGAAAAAGATAAGCCTGTTTTAGAAGGGCAATTTATGTCGAGAAGCGCATTTGTGGTATATTTTAGTCGAATAAGCTATGTTTTGGGATAAATCATATTATGAACTCAAATTTTATGAATTCCTAGCATGTCTGCATTCCTTAAATTGTTTATATGAGGCGGCAAACTCGAGGTGAGCGTATATAAACTCGTCGTAGGGTTACTCAGTCTAGTTAGGTGGAATAATCTTGTGCTAAACTAATAGAAATGTTTTTTTATAGATTTCATATGATTTCTAGTTTGACACTGATGCATTTAGTAATTATGAAATATTTTAGATAATACTTACAATTAATTTATGAATGCAAGTTGACTTTTATTATGCTACACATGATTCTATGCTATTTTATGATCTAGATGATTATGCACATGACACTGATTGCATGCAGGTATTTATTCTTTTATGATTCATGCTTATGAGATAGGAAATACCTGATTATAGGAATTGTGCTTTATTAAATGTTTGATGAATTTTACTAAATATATTATGTTTTAAGAAATGTCACAAAGAATGTTAAGGGATAGACTATTACATGAGTGCTTGTAAGTACATTATATAGAGATGTATTTCTGACTATTGATATTTATTGGATGATGAAACTCTGGGAATAGTTTAAATTAGGCGGTGACAGAATGTTAGAGAATCATGAGTATTAAGGGGGCTGTCGATAACTACTATATTGGGAGAAACCTAACATTAATTAACAGTTTGTATGGCATTTTAGGCAGGGTGACGATTCATGATGGAACTAATGGAAATAGTTGAACTCTAACAAGTGACATTCTTATGATATATAACCTCTATGAAATGAATGAACATGCCTGTACTTATGATTTCATGCTTACCACTCGCATGCTACACTATAGTTGATTTTTATACTATTTATACCTGCTCTCTTTTCATGATTTCTAATATGCTAGCATTTTATGACTTATGTAGACATGTATAATTTCATTTGAACATGCATGTTACTTTTTTCCATGTTTATATTTTATTTTAGCCCTGATTATTTTGCTGAGTTAGTTTGCTCATTTTACGTTGTTGCCTTCCAGGTAGGGGCAATGAGCATTGGGGAGAGTAGCTAGGTGACTTGTACAGATTTTCGTTCCATAATTTGGAGTCTGTACAGTTTTTTAGGCATGTATTTATTTATTGGATTTAGCGGCTCTGTACATCTATGTTTTGATGATATGATTTTCATGCTTCCATAAATATAAATATGAATGAACTTTGACATGCAATTTACACGCATGTTGTTTTGATTCAGTTAGAATAATTCATCACTCATTGGGTCCTGATTATAGAGGTCAGGACGAAGGTTAGTGAGAGTTGGCCTGACCAAATTGCCAGCCTTTGTCACACCTCAGTCGACCCCTAAAAAGGGGGATCCTATTGGGGAGTGACAACTAAACTCTCATAAATACTCTTGAAGATCTTCTTTCAAACTTTCCCCAAAAAATCNTGGAGTGTACAGTTTTTTAGGCATGTATTTATTTATTGGATTTAGCGGCTCTGTACATCTATGTTTTGATGACATGATTTTCATGCTTCCATAAATATGAATGAACTTTGACATGCAATTTACACGCATGTTGTTTTGATTCAGTTAGAATAATTCCTCACTCATTGGGTCCTGATTATAGAGGTCAGGACGAAGGTTAGTGAGAGTTGGTCTGACCAAATTGCCAGCCTTTGTCACACCTCAGTTGACCCCTAAAAAGGGGGATCCTATTGGGGTGTGGCAACTAAACTCTCATAAATACTCTCCAAGATCTTCTTTCAAACTTTCCCCAAAAAATTTCCATTGATTCACCTCCTTTTGTACATGACTAGCAGTTGTGTGGGCCCCACTCGGGCGTTGAAATCATGCTTAGCCTCTCATAGGCATGCCGCCTCCATATGCTGGGCCGGCTGGTCTGGCTTGTTCTGGCTGGCCCATACTGGTCCTTCATAGACCAACTCGTCCTCTGCAGTGTAGGTTCTCCTGTCGGCTCTTCAGTTTGTAGGGCAGGCATAGGCTTATCAGAACATTTCTCTAAAAATGGGATATTCTTTAATTTTTTGGAGATCCTTATGATGAGGGAGCTGTCAGTCAAGATACTGCAATTGCGGGATGAGAGCGTGATGGGCTCTATTCGTGAAATTCCATATAGAGGGATTCTCCTATCTTTGTTGATGCCAAGCCTTANTAGGTTCTCCTGTCGGCTCTTCAGTTTGTAGGGCAGGCATAGGCTTATCAGAACATTTCTCTAAAAATGGGAAATTCTTTAATTTTTTGGAGATCCTTATGATGAGGGAGCTGTCAGTCGAGATACTGCAATTGCGGGATGAGAGCGTGATGGGCTCTATTTGTGAAATTCCATATAGAGGGATTCTCCTATCTTTGTTGATGCCACGCCTTGCGACCGCTTTTTGTTATTATTATAATTAGAATTAGGGTTATTTTGCCTTGAAACTATTTATATGCTATTTTTTTCCTATTTTGAGAACTTTTGTTTATATATTTTGAGATTGAGTTTTCTGATTTTTCCAACCAAAGGAGTGTTGTGACCTCCACTTTTTGCATGTAGCGTGTCATGGAATGTTCTGAATTTGTGGTAGGTTTTCCTCAACAGCCGTGCCTTGTTGGGACCTATGTTTCATGCTTCTCTTCGCTTTTTTCAGCCTAAACAACCACCAAATATCCTCAACCCTCGTCTAAAGTTCGTCAACCTAACAAATTATCTCTTGCTCGCAATTGCACAATCCCCTTGCTAATAAGTTTAACTTGTATAAATGATCACATTAAAATTTTAAATTCATAGCAGTTCATACAAATGTATTCAAGTATAAATGTGGAATGTCCTTTGTTACATTTCATTCTTAATACATGTTATCAGAAATAATAGCAAGTACATTCATGTAAGACAAGAATTGTATTAGAAAATAACGGTAACATGTAAAGATGATAAAAAAAATATCATATAATTTGTGATAGGTAGACAGCTATATCAATAGCCTGCGATAAAGATGTTAAAATTTTTAATGAAATAAGCTTGGATAATGAAATAAGTGAATACTCAAGTCACAATATTAAGATTGGGATGAAACAACTCATATTAGAGAGTTATTGATAAATGAGACATTTGAATTATCAGCAGTGTTTATTTTTAACGATAGAATAAGTGATTACCTAATAAAATAAAATATATCCTTTACAAATATGATAAGACGTCCTAAGATAAAAAAAATTTGAGAGTAAGATTAAAAATGTAGATGTGCGGAATGCTCATATGACAATGCTTAGCATAATAAAATTAAAAGAATTGTCAATAGCAACTTTATTTATTTTTAACCACTATTGCATATTTGCATGTAATCATATTCTCCTTATTATTTAATATCAAAGCATGTTTATTCTTTAATATTGCTATTATTCATGTTAGTTACCATCCAGCATGCACGTTATTTTTTAATATTAGAATTTTGATTTTAGCAGTATGTATCTTATTAGGTGTGTAGCTCACCAGATATTATAATGTTGATTCCTAGGCAGGAGACAAAAGCAAATGAATCCCTGTTTAGGGAAGCTTTCTTTTTTACAGTTTTTAATAATACAAATTTTGGTGTTTATAGAAGGAAGTGATACCTGACGCAGATAAAGACTTTTCATACTTATGATTTTATATTTGCAATGGATTAGAAGTTCTGTATTTTATTGAGGTTTTTTCAATATATGCTTTCGTATTTATGATTCATGAAAATGAGAAGAATTAAAATACAAGAGTTTTATATAGATTATTTAGTAAAACTAACTATCTTCTGACTTGATCCTGAGAACTACAAGGTAGGATGAGAGTTGGTAAAAATTGAGTCTAATAAAGCCATCATCCTCTGTTCCACCTTTAGGTTGTAACAATTGGTTAAGAGGTATACCTCTAATTTTCATTCAATTTGCTATGACTTTATTTAATAATGGCGCTTCCCATTTATTTATTTCAATAATGTTCAGCACCAATTTATCAGCTGAAACTGTGTTTTTTATATTTGAATTATGAGTTTTGATGCCTTCTGAAGATAGTATGTATGCAACTAGGAAGTACGTTGTAGACATTGATATATAAAGCAGGAAATAATAGCATAATTGATTTTGATATCTATG
>JXCR01138536.1:0-21115 GCA_002079205.1 Phalaenopsis hybrid cultivar | reverse complement strand
TAAAAAACAAAGAACATCAAGGGCATTTACGTTATATTTTTTTATTTTGAAAAAACAAAATTCATTGATATAAAAGAAATGATACAAAAGTTTTAATGAGTGGGTAGAAAGAGTCCACTTACAGGGATTACAACTACACGTAATCTCTAAAAAATATAACAAAAAGAAAACAACTCCTAATAATGGTAGGTGTAGTCGGTGGATATATTGCTTCCCCTTCCCCCAGATTTATCCACCCGAAACTATGAGACAGTCATCCTGGGAATTACTGAGATCTAACATTCCTTTTTTCTTTTTCCTAGATTTGTAAACCTGCCAATCATCTGGCAGAAGTAGTCTCGTCTGAGCAATAGGTGGATTTTTGATGGAGGTAAACTGTTGATCTAACTTAGCTTGCAACACACCTTGATCCTGACTCTACTCCATAAGTTGATATCCTCTTCTCTTACAATAGGTGATTCCAAGACACTTTGGCTAGCATCTGCTGCAACAAAATTCATAGTCTATGTGATCTGAAGAAGAGCTGCCTCAACAACAGTATACAGAAGGATATCCCGGAAGACGCCAATATCCCCGTAGGCAATATGACATCCATTCATTTCCCAGTTGTAGCTCCCCAGTCTTTTGAACCTCTTATCATAGGGAAGAGAGAGATTCTTCAGACTCGGCCTGCCATAGAACCTATCGCCGATAATACAGATAGAAATACTTCTACTTCTTCACTATTGTGTCATCAGGTCAAGAAAGATGTTAATGTTACTCAGACTCATGGAGATCATAATGTGCAACGAATTACACCTGTCCGACCACTTTTGGAATCAACTGATCAGATGAGTCAATCTTCGGATGAGTAATGACAGGTCTACACATCCAGGAGGAGGAAGAAGAATGGAGATCTACTCAAGCTCAGAAATTTGATGGATGATATTTTGGTTACTACGGGCAATGGTACTCACTTTACCAATTTGTTAACCGGCTCACTTCCGAGAACTCAGGCAGGAGGACAAAAGTGGGACATCCTTACTACTTTTGTGTCCTTTTGTGATTTTTTGGTTTTTTGTCTTTATGTATCTTTGCTTTATTTGAGTTTTGTGTGCGTTGTATTGTATGAGTTGAGCTTTCTTTTATACTTTCTTATACAACATTTCTGTATAATTTCTGTATTAGTATATTTGCCCTTGGGCTTTTTCCAAAAAAAAAATATAAGAGTTCAAGCAATCCTCTTCTGTTACGAGATGACGATTTCGGTCGAGAGCTCTGCTATGGCTTCCGATGGTGACTTCGGTCGCAATTGATTCTACCGCTCGAAGGAGAGGACCTTGCATTGTTGACTCTCGCTCTGTCGTCTGACGTCAGCGTCAGCGTCGCCGTCTCTCGTCGCAGTTTTGTCTCTTGCGCTTTCGTCGTCTACACCTGACAGTTAGGTTTTCGATGCTGCTTTCTTCTGTTGCGACTGCGCTCGATAGCTCTTCTCTCTGCCGACTTTTTCTGTCAGCAACCTCACTGCAGCTTAATGCCGACAACTCTCCTTGCTCTAATGGTGCTTCCTTCTTTATTGGTTGAGCTGGACAAAGTTCTTTGCCCATGTGGTGGGTAACCCTCAGGTGGAGTTCGCGGTGGTATTCCCCTCAAGCTATAAGAAATATCGCGAGGGTACAAATGATTGCCCTTTTGTTAAGAAGGGAAGTAGGAAAGGTGGAAAAACAACAATCTTTTTCTCTGAATCAGAAATTTCTACCATAATGAAAAAATTCAAGTTTGCTCTTATTGAAAAATTTTAGTGGGGACACCTTTTAGATGCTATCAGAAAGAGTGTTTCTGATCTTAAGCAAGTTGGCAAGTGGAAAGTGAGACTCATAGATGAGAGACATGTGTTGATCCAATTAACAGTAGCTGAAGACTAGACCAGAACATTCTCCTAGAAATATCTTAATATCGCAGACAAATCATTGAAGTTACTCAAGTGGTCTTCTGATTTCGACCCAAATCATGAAATTCCCACTGTACCAATATGATTTAGTTTACCTAGTGTCAAGCTGCATTTTTTTCACCATTAGGTTTTCTACTCTATTGAGACCTTCCTTGGGGATTCTTTGAAGCTAAATCTGCCTACTTTCAACCTAACCAGACACTCGGTGGCCAAAATACTTGTGGAAAGAGATATTTACTTTACCTGATGTTACTGAAGCATGGTTGGGCATAACCCGTAATGGTTATTGACAACAAATCGTCATGGAACACAAACCCTCATATTGTACCTATTGTAAGATGTTTGGTCATGTACTTGATAAATGTCATAAGTTTCATTCAAATTTGAAATCTAAATTTCAAGTGAATAGGGATGGGTTTAACTCCACTGCTCTGGACATTTTAGTTCCACTTGGGGAGGATACTACCAGACAGGAGATGTTTGTTGCCCTTGAGGACCCCCCATGACACTGCTGTTCTGTTACTGCGAGTGATGTGATGTTGACACCTTCAAATCTCATAATAAATAATACTGATGGACTATTACCTACAAATGATAGCGTTCAGACTGATAATCAGGAGGGCCTCATAGCTCCACTTCTTCAGGAAGTTTCCGGCGTAGAGACAACTCATACTTCACATATACTAGAACCTATTATGGGTACTATGGTTGGTATTTCTTTTGCTTCAGCTCTACGACCCCATCATACTCATTCTTCGGAAGATGAATGACAAGTCTATTCTAGGAGGAAGAAGAAGAATGTCGGCCAAGTCCATTTTGGGAACATGGTGGATGATACATTGGTTACTACTGGCAATGACAATCATCTTATCAGCTTATTTGCTTGCTCCTTCCCTAGAACTAGAGGCAGAGGCAAGATCAAATTGGGTAGCTCTCTAGGCACCTGATACTATGTATTTCAGCACTGTTAGACTTTTTATTTAAGTATATAATGTATTTTTCTGTTTTTCTAGTTTTGGAACAATTTGTGTTTTTTGTGTGGACAGGGAGTTATGCTTGGGCCCTCCCACACATTGTATCTGANTATATTTTTATTTTGAAAAAACAAAATTCATTGATATAAAAGAAATGATACAAAAGTTTTAATGAGTGGGTACAAAGAGTCCACTTACAGGGATTACAACTACACGTAATCTCCAAAAAATATAACAAAAAGAAAATAACTCCTAATAATGGTAGGTGTAGTCGGTGGATATACTGCTTCCCCTTCCCCTAGATTTATCCACCCGAAACTATGAGGCAGTCATCCTGGGAATTACTGAGATCTAGCATTCCTTTTTTCTTTTTCCTAGATTTGTAAACCTGTCAATCATCTGGCAGAAGTAGTCCCCTCTGAGCAATAGGTGGATTTTTGATGAAGGTAAACTGCTGATCTAACTTAGCTTGCAACACACCTTGATCCCGACTCTACTCCAGAACTTGATACCCTCTTCTCTTGCAATAGGTGATTCCAAGACACTTTGGCTAGCATCTGCTACAACAAAAGTATATGTGATCTGAAGAAGAGCTGCCTCAACAACAGTATACAGAAGGATATCCCGGAAGACGCCAATATCCCCGTAGGCAATATGACATCCATTCATTTCCTAGTTGTAGCTCCCCAGTCTTTGGAACCTCTTATCATAGGGAAGAGAGATTCTTCAGACTCGGCCTGCCATAGAACCTATCGCCGATAATATAGGTATAAATACTTCTACTGCTTCACTATTGTGTCATCAGGTCAAGAAAGATGTTAATGTTACTCAGACTCATGGAGATCATAATGTGCAACGAATTACACCTGTCCAACTACTTTTGGAATCAATTGATCAGATGAGTCAATCTTCGGATGAGGAATGACAGGTCTACACATCCAGGAGGAGGAAGAAGAATGGAGATCTACTCTCAGAAATCTGATGGATGATACTTTGGTTACTACGGGCAATGGTACTCACTTTACCAATTTGTTAACCGGCTCACTTCCGAGAACTCGAGGCAGGAGGACAAAAGTGGGACATCCTTACCACTTTTGTGTCCTTTTGTGAATTTTTGATTTTTTATCTTTATGTATCTTTGCTTTATTTGGGTTTTGTGTGCGTTGTATTGTATGAGTTGGGCTTTCTTTTAGACCTTCTTATACAACATTTCTGTATCATTTCTGTATTAATATATTTGCCCTTGGGCTTTTTCCAAAAAAAAAAAATAAGAGTTCAAGCAATCCTCTTTTGTTACGAGATGACGATTTCGGTCGAGAGCTCTGCTATGGCTTTCTGATGGTGATTTCGGTCGCAATTGATTCTACCGCTCGAAGGAGAGGACCTTGCATCGTTGACTCTCGCTCTGTCGTCTGACGTCAGCGTCAGCGTCGCCGTCTCTCGTTGCAGTTTTGTCTCTTGCGCTTTCGACGTCTACTCCTGACAGTTAGGTTTTCGATGCTGCTTTCTTCTGTTGCGACTGCGCCCGATAGCTCCTCTCTTTGTCGACTTTTTCTGTCAGCAACCTCACTGCAGCTTAATGCCGACAACTCTCCTTGCTCTATTGGTGCTTTCTTCTTTATTGGTTGAGTTGGACAAAGTCTTCTTTGCCCACGTGGTGGGTAACCCTCAGGTGGAGTTCGCGGTGGTATTCCCCTCAAGCTATAAGAAATGTCGCGATGGTATAAATGATTGCCCTTTTGTTAAGAAGGGAAATAGGAAAGGTGGAAAAACAACATTCTTTTTCTCTGAATCAGAAATTTCTATCATAATGAAAAAATTCAAGTTTGCTCTTATTGAAAAATTTTAGTGGGGACAACTTATAGATGCTATCAGAAAGAGTGTTTCTGATCTTAAGCAAGTAGGCAAGTGGAAATTAAGACTCATAGATGAGAGACATGTGTTGATCCAATTAACAGTAGTTGAAGACTGGACCAGAACTTTCTCCTAGAAATATCTTAATATCGCAAATAAATCATTGAAGTTACTCAAGTGGTCTTCTGATTTCGACCGAAATCATGAAATTCCCACTGTACCAGTATGGTTTAGTTTACCTGGTGTTAAGCTGTATTTTTTTCACCATTAGGTTTTCTACTCTATTGGGGATTCTTTGAAGCTAGATCTGCCTACTTTCAACCTAACCAGACACTCGGTGGCCAAAATACTTATGGAAAGAGATATTTACTTTACCTGATGTTACTGAAGCATGGTTGGGCATAACCCGTAATGGTTATTGACAACAAATCGTCATGGAACACAAACCCCCATATTGTATCTATTGTAAGATGTTTGGTCATGTCCTTGATAAATGTCATAAGTTTCATTCAAATTTAAAATCTAAATTTCAAGTGAATAAGGATGGGTTTAACTCCACTGCTCTGGACATTTTAGTTCCACCTAGGGAGGATACTACCAGATGTTTGTTGCCCTTGAGGACCCCCCATGACATTGCTGTTCTGTTACTGCGAGTGATGTGATGTTGACACCTTCAAATCTCATAATAAATAATACTGATGGACTATTACCTACAAATGATAGTGTTCAGACTGATAATCAGGAGGGCCTCATAGCTCCACTTCTTCAGGAAGTTTCCGGCATAGAGACAACTCATACTTCACATGTACTAGAACCTATTATGGGTACTATGGTTGGTATTTCTTTTGATTCAGCTCTACGACCCCATCACACTGATTCTTCGGAAGATGAATGACAAGTCTATTCTAGAAGGAAGAAGAAGAATGTCGGCCAAGTCCATCTTGGGAACATAGTGGATGATACATTGGTTACTACTGGCAATGACAATCATCTTATCAACTTATTTGCTTACTCCTTCCCTAGAACTAGAGGCAGAGGCAAGATCAAATTGGGTAGCTCTCTAGGCACCTGATATTATGTATTTCGACACTGTTAGATTTTTTATTTAAGTATATAATGTATTTTTCTGTTTTTCTAGTTTTGGAACAATTTGTGTTTTTTGTGTGGACAGGGAGCCATGCTTGGGCCCTCCCACACATTGTATATGTATCTTTTTTTTTCTATTTAATATATTAGCCTTTTAGGCCATCAATATATATATATATATATATATATATATTTTTTTTTTTTGAAAGTCCAATGGCTAATATATTAAATAAAAAAAAGGTACACTGATTTTGTGGAAGGTCCTAACATGACACCCAGCCCACACAAGAACCATCAAATCAAATGATTCCAAAACGAGAAAATACAATAAAATACATAAGAGATCTAAATAAAAAACTAAAAAGTGCCAAAATTAGAGTATCGGGCAGCTGGAGAGCGACCCGATTTTGCCTTGCCCCTGCCTCTAACTCTAGGGAAGGAGCCAGCTAATAAATTTGTCAGATGAGTGCTATTGCTAGTAGTAACTAATGTATCATCCAATAGATTCCCTAGCCCGAGTCGTCCTCAATTCTTTTTCTTCCTCGTATAGACCTGTCATTCCTCATCCGAAGAATTGCATCCTGATCAGCAGAATGGTCTGAAGTGTGCAGGATATGTGTAGGTTGTTGAACATTAGAAGTAACTACTTGTTGTACTAGCTGATCTTCTATCGGGTCGAAGGAGCACCCTTGTGTGTCTGAACATGTAAGTGAGTCTTTTTCATCAATAACAGTAAGTGGTATCAGCATATTTGGATTTGTACTTGTAGTAAGGTGTTTTTCATCTAGAACTGCGATGTTGGAAAGATGATCGAATTGGACATTTTCAGCAATTATGGTAGGTGACTGACCTTTAGCAACATTCGACCTTAGATGAGGATGCAAACGATAATAATTACTAGAACTGTGGCCAAACATACTACAATGAGAGCAATAAGGAGGATCTGGTTCTATCTCAACCTTTTGCCAATACCCGTTGTGAATAGTGCCAATCCATATCTCATCCGGAGCTGGTTGAGTGATCTCTCTCAACTAACACAGAAGCCACAGAGGGTCTGGTGACAACAAGCGTAGGCCTATCCACCTTGAGAGGCTTATCGTAAACAGTTGCTAAAGAGTAGAGAATTTCCATTTTGAACAGATGTAATTTTAACTCTGGAAACTTTATTCAAATTGGAATGATAGGGGACTCCGCTTTTGGATCAAAACCGACAGTTCATTTCATAATTTTCATAAAACGATTGTCGATCTTGATAACATTTCGAGAGAAAATGCGAGTGTAATTAACATCGTGAGATAGCTGAATAAGTATATGTCGACCATCTAGCAGACCAATGTTTTAACTGCCAAATAGTTTCATAGCATCAAATTCTTTTCTAATGATCTCCAGTTTTGGAAGAACATAAATGAATTTCCCCACTACAGCAAAACACCAAGAGGACGCTAGAGTACCAATTTCAACCTCAGTGAGAATAAGTGCAGACTTTCCATTTTTTTTTCAAAGTTTTTTAATAAAAGTGTGATCACCGCACCCTTCGATAGCCTCGTGGTACGATTGTGGAACATTACAGGACTTACCGATAGCAAAAGCAGACACTGAACCAAGAGGAGGGGCACGAGCAGGAATAGGCAAGTCGCCGGCAGGGGCATTTGCATGGAACGGAGTGTCGAGACCATCTCCCTCGCAAGTAAGGGAGGAAGCTGTTGGCGCTGTCGGGCTCAGTTTGTTTGGAGCAAAGCTGCGCAGAAGAGGAAATTGTTGCCTACTATCGCAACTTGACCGCAAAACCCGCGCAAGCGGCACGAAGACCACGGGAAGTAGAAGGAACAAAATGGCACGCAGAAGCAGACGACCGAAGCAGAGGACGTCCGTCGTTGTCTATGAGTGCGAAATCAATGCCGTCAATGCTCGCGAAAGAGAAGACGAAGCTCGACGAACCGCGATCGGGAGCAGCTTGATGAAGCTNCTGAGAAATATTTCACATTAAGTCTAGAAAGTTTGCTTGAACGACACAAACTATGACGGTTGAAAACGATACTTATGATCTACATGAAAACATTTTTACTTGTGATCTTTGTGGCTCACATATTGTTTGGATATCCTTTTGGCAGATTGAGATGATTATTCATTTTTTAAAGTACTTGAATAATAGATTATTTTCTCAATATTTAGTAATTCGCTTGACATACATCTCTACATCCCTTGTCAGTATATTCCAGAAAAAAACATTCTCTCAAAAGTGTGGGGGTGTTTTCTCCTCTAAATTGACCAGCTGATCCTAGTTATGACTCTCTTTTATTATGGACTCTTTCAATGAACATCTGAGAACACAAAACCTATTCTGGTAGAACAGATAGCCATCAGATCACTGTCTTGCAGGCCTTTTCTAACACTGATCCCAAATCTACTTGAAGTCTTCATCTGTCTCATACCACTCCTTCACCACCTCAAATCCCACAACTCTAGCCTGCATGGAAGTGATCAGTAAGTGACAATGGCTCAAGGTATCTACTACTCGATTCTAACTTCTTGCCTTGTGCTTGAGTATAAACTAAAATAAAGCCAAGAATTCAACCCAGGATACCCTTCAATTTGTTTTGAATTTTTCAGAATNTTTTTTTTTTTTTTGAAAGTCCAATGGCTAATATATTAAATAAAAAAAAGGTACACTGATTTTTTGGAAGGTCCTAACATGGCACCCAACCCACACAAAAACCATCACATCAAATGATTCCAAAAAGAGAAAATATAACAAAATACATAAGAGATCTAAATAAAAAACTAAAAAGTGCCAAAATTAGAGTATCAGGCAGCTGGAGAGCGACCCGATTTTGCCTTGCCCTTGCCTCTAACTCTAGGGAAGGTGCCAACTAATAAATTTGTCAGATGAGTGCTATTGCCAGTAGTAACCAATGTATCATCCAATAGATTCTCTAGCTCGAGTCGTCCTCAATTCTTTTTTTTCCTCTTCGTATAGACCTGGCATTCCTCATCCGAAGAATTGCACGCCTGATCAGCAGAATAGTCTGAAGTGTGCAGGATATGTGTAGGTTGTTGAACATTAGAAGTAACTACTTGTTGTACCAGCTGATCTTCTATCGGGTCGAAGGAGCACTCTTGTGTGTCTGAACATGTAAGTGAGTCTTTTTCATCAATAACAGTAAGTGGTATCAGCATATTTGGATCTGTACTTGTAGTAAGGTGTTTTTCATCTGGAACTGCGATGTTGGAAAGAGGATCAAATTGGACATTTTCAGCAATTATGGTAGGTGACTGACCTTTAGCAACTTTCGACTTTAGATGAGGATGCAAACGATAATAATTAGTAGAACTGTGGCCAAACATACTACAATGAGAGCAATAAGGAGGATGTCAACCTTTTGCCAATACCCGTTGTGAATAGTGTCAATCCATATCTCATCCGGAGCTGGTTGAGTGATCTCTCTCAACTAACACAGAAGCCACAGAGGGTCTGGTGACAGCAAGCGTAGGCCTATCCACCTTGAGAGGCTTATTGTAAGCAGTTGCTAAAGAGTAGAGAATTTCCATTTTGAACCGATGTAATTTTAACTCTGGAAACTTTATTCAAACTGGAATGATAGGGGACTCCGCTTTTGGATCAAAACCGACAGTTCATTTCATAATTTTCATAAAACGATTGTTGATCTTGATAACTTTTCGAGAGAAAATGCGAGTGTAATCAACATCGTGAGATAGCTGAATAAGTATATGTCGACCATCTAGCAGACCAATGTTTCAACTGCCAAATAGTTTCATAGCATCAAATTCTTTTCTAATGATCTCCAGTTTTGGATGAACATAAAGGAATTTCCCCACTACAGCAAAACATCAAGAGGACGCTAGAGTACCAATTTCAACCTCAGTGAGAATAAGTGCAGACTTCCCATTTTTTTTTTAAAGCTTTTTAACAAAAGTGTGATCACCGCACCCTTCGATAGCCTCGTGGTACGATTGTGGAACATTGCAGGACTTACCAATAGCAAAAGCAGACACTGAACCAGGAGGAGGGGCACGAGCAGGAATAGGCAAGTCGCCGGCAAGGGCATTTGCATGGAACGGAGCGTCGAGACCATTTCCCTCGCAAGTAAGGGAGGAAGCTGTTGGCGCTGTCGGGCTCAGTTTGGAGCAAAGCTGCGCAGAAGAGGAAACTGTTGCCTACTATCGCAACTTGACCGCAAAACCCGCGCAAGCGACACGAAGACCACGGGAAGCAGAAGGAGCAAAGTGGCACGCAGAAGCAGACGACCAAAGCAGAGGACGTTCGTCGTTGTCTATGAGTGCGAAATCAACGCCGTCAATGCTCGCGAAAGAGAAGACGAAGCTCGACGAACCGCGATCGGGAGCAGCTCNCTGCCTTTTCAGCGGAGGATTAGAGCAGGAAGTAGAAAAAACCAAGGGAAGCAAAATCAGTAAGAACTTTTTCTTAATGCTACCAAACCTAACCATCTTTTGCAGATGGGCAATAACATGACAGAAAATAGAAGGACCCTCACAATGGTTAGACAGCCCATGCTTAACATTGTTTTTAGCCATCCAAACAAACCAGCAAACAACAATGGGGAGAGATCTAATGACTGGAATGGGGCTGTAAGCCCAACCCAACCACCAACCTTTGATGCTAGGAAAACTCCTCACAGGTAAGACGACTCCCAACGGATCAAACAAAGACCTCCACATCTTCATAGAGAACCTACAGGAAAGAAAGGGATGAGAAAGAGATTCCTCCGCACATCTACACAGCAGCTAGATAGAAGGGATTCTAAAGCCTCTGAGTTAAGTGTATCATCAGTAGGGACAAAAGAGTGCGAGGTTCTTCAAGTAAAGAAGGAGATTGATAGTTTCAACAAGAAATTTCACAAATTTTTCAGATTTCTGAACTGANCGTTAAGAAATCTCACAATAACATAAAACTCTTTATCATACGTTGAATAATTTCTTCTGGAGTCAGTCGGCTTCTCGCTAAAGAACGCTATGGGGTTGCCATGTCTGGCTTAACACTGCACCAATCCCCACATTAGAAGCATCATATTCTACCTTGAACAACTGGCTAAAATTTGGTAGAGTTAACAATGGGGCCTGACTTCTTCAGGACATGAAAGTTGGACTGAGCTAGCTCTGTCCACAGAACTTCTCTCCTTTCAAGAGTTTTGTCAGGGAGTTGTAATGGTGCTGGAGCTTCTAATGAATCTCCTATAAAAGGATACCAACCCCAAAAATTGACTCTTCTTTGTAAAAGTGTGTGGGTGTCCAACTCACAATAAGCTTTACCTTCATAGGGCCTACCTAAATGTTTGCACCATATACAATGTAACCTAAAAAGTATATATGTGTCGTCATGAAGTGATACCTATTTTGGTGGGCATATAACTTCTCTAATCGTAGAACCTCAAAGATCATCCTCAGATTTTGCAAGTGCTTCTCCTCAGATCTGTTGTAGATTAGGATGTCATCAAAGTACATAACTGCAAACTTTCTAATGTAAGTCGGGAACACCTGATTCGTTTGTCTTATGAATTTTCTATATACATTAGATAGTCTAAAGGGCATGACTACTCACACATGCAACTTATCTATGATCTCGAAGGCAGTATTCCATTCATCTCCTGACCTCATCGTGATCTTTTGGTATTCAATATGCATATCAATTTTCGAAAAGAAGATAATATCGTGCAACTGATCCAGTAAATCATCCAGGCGAGGTATAGGAAATCTGTACTTGATGATCTTATTGTTAGCTTAACTATCGATACATATCGTCCACGAATCATCATTCTTTGGCACAATCAAAGTGGGAACAACACATGGAGTAGTGCTCCACCTCTCCAATCCTCTAGCAATAAGATCCTGGACCTGCTGTTGCAATTCCCCACACTCAACTGATCTCAATCTGTAAGTAGGCATGTTAGGTAACCTGATCTAGGGATAAGGTCTATAGCATGTTGAAGGTGGTAGCCCCTTAGATAAGTTGCCAGTCATCACATCTTGAAAGTCGGTAGTAGTGGCTATATCATCTTTTATTGCTAAGTTTCCTCCTCAGTTCCCTTTAGGATTATTAAAGTCATCGCCATGAGGGCCTCCCATTGATTGTTGAAAGGTGGCATGTGTGACCATGGTCTTCTTAGGTAAGCTGTCAATCATCACATCCTGAAAGTTGGCTAGCAGTGGTTGTATCATCTCTGGTAGCTTAGGCTCCTCAGTTTCCTTTAGGATGACTAAGGAAATCGCCATGGCGTTTTCTGCGCCGACTATAGAAAGGTGGCATGTGGGAATACGGTCTCTTTTGCAACCTTAATGTCAGCTTCTCTTGACTCCATGATGGGCAAAAAAACTATGCACTTCCCATCTTTCGTGAATAAGTAGGTGTTCTTGAACACATCATTATGACTCCTGTGATCTAACTGCTACGATCTTTCTATTAGGATGTGATAGACATCCATGGGCACAACCACACCACACCTGATCCTACAGCCGGTCCCAATAGAAATTTCTACCAAACATTGATGATCCACGCATATTTCATTCCCTTTCTTAAACCAGTAGAGAGAATAGGGTTGAGAATGCTTTTGAATAACCAATTCCAACTTCTTCATCACAAATGTAGAGACCACGTTCTCAGAGTTCTCTCCATCAATAATAAAATTGCACACCTCTCATAGTACATTTGGTGCGAAATTTGTTGTCTTAAATTGTGATCCTTTCTTGGCTTGGTCTGCGGAGCCCTCCTCAGAGCTAGCATCTCACCCACATCTCCATGAAGCTGATACTTCTCAGCCTACTCTTTTGCTTCCTTCTTTTTTCTTATTGACTCTACTTCACCCTGCTTAGTGAAAAAAACAACTCTGGTGGTAGGGCTATTGTTGGCAATGTGTCCGTATCCATGACACCCAAAGAATTTTCTAACTGGAACTGTGTTGGGCATGTTACTCTTCACAGAATTCTTTCTACTCTAATCAGCTCTGTCATTCCCTTAACCAGCCTTCACAACTCGCCTAGGTGTGTTTTTGTTGATACCTTCATATGTGGGTGGCTTTCTGACTGAAAGTGGGTTCCTTCTTTGCTTTTACCATCTCTCCACATTCAGTGCTAAGGTTTGAACATCACCAACTATCAATACAGTTGTTGCTGGATAACATTGTTAATGCTTGGCATTAGACCTCCCAAGTATCTAGCTATAGTGTTCTCTTCTGGCTCTGTCAGCTCACATTTTAGCATGAGCTGCTCAAACTTTGTTGTAAACTCTTCTATGGACAACTCTCTCTGCTTTAGGTGGTGGAACTTCAAGAACATGTCCTGGTGGTAGTGTAGGTGTAGGTTCTTTTGCATGACCTTTTCACTTTCTCCCAAGGAGTGATATTGTTCCTATCTTCTTTCTGTCTTACTCTCTTCATGTTCTCCTACAACAAAGAGGTACTCCTCTTCTACTTTAAGGCAACAAACTTCACTCTCTTATTAGCTGGCACATCCTTGTAATATAAAATCATCTCAACAGTCTGCACCACTCAATGAAGTCATTCATATTCATTTTTCTAGNTCAACTTATGTTCAAAAAGGCAGAGGTAGACTTAAAATGATCTGGGCATATTATATAAAAATGATCTTAATCCATTAGAATTAAATGAAAATATTACTCTCACTAGGACACAACTGAGAAAAAAGGATTTATGTAGCCGACCCCACTTAATGAGATGAAGGCTTATTGTTATTGTTGTAGCTTATGAACTTAAATCAGTTTGTAGTTTGAGAATGATTTTAGTTCCTACTCTCAGTCTAATGAACTTATTAGTCATCATTTTAAACTGAAAACCAAACACTCGTAGATTTTATCAAATTATTATTGTCTTGTGTTTGCATGTGACCTTTTAAGGCCTTCCATAAAGAAATTTATTTTAAAAAAAATAAACTATTAGTTTCAAGAGTATAGAGAAAAATTAAGTTTCTTAACCTACAAGTTTGATTATTTACACTTTAAGTTGGGTCAATAGGGTATGTATCATAATGAATGTCCAAATAAATTATAGAAACTTTTAACCTGATTCTTTGTAAGTAAGCGATTAGGGTTGACATGGTTGAAAATAATCAAATAGAAACATTCAAAGTGATGATGGCTATGTTGATAGAAAAAATCAATACTAGGGGAATTTTATATTCAAAGTTCTTCCAAAATTTCTAGAATATCATGTAGGGTATAAACCACAATAAAATCCAAAAAATTATGAGAAGAAATGTAAAATTAATAGATTTCAAAGTTAAATCTCTTACCCATGCTTAAAAACAACTATTCAATCATCTCTTGGACTCTTTGAGAGGGGAGATAAAGTCAAGACTAGCATCTGGTCACAAAGATATCATATCAAGTGTGTACCTTTGATCATTTTGAAAGTCTTAATCTAGATATAATTCTTGCATGTGTCCTTTGACATAGTGATTTTGATGTCAAATGACATCACAAAAAGTATGTTTAAGATCTGAGCCCTTAGCCATCGTAAGGTCTCGTCATTAAATTGTTCCAATGGGCAGAGCTTATGTTTTTCTAATGGTTTAAATCTCCAGAATGGTGAACCATGAACTACATTTGAAAGGGCACAAAATTGTCTATTAGTTAAGGTCAACTTGAAGTTGTCTTTTTCTGAGAAATATTTCACATTAAGTCTAGAAAGTTTGCTTGAACGACACAAACTATGACTGTTGAAAATGATACTTATGATCTACATGAAAACATTTTTACTTGTGATCTTTGTGGCTCACATATTGTTTGGATATCCTTTTGGCAGATTGAGACGATTATTCATTTTTTAAAGTACTTGAATAATAGATTATTTTCTCAATATTTAGTAACTCTGATCGATGCGATATAAAGAAGCAATCATCCTATATCTAGGTTTCTGGTTGTTAGAAATCTTATGCATCTTTCTAATGCTTGTCTTACAAATTGATCTCTCTTATTCACTAGGTTCATGCTTGTTTGTAGGGTTTACAACCAATCTTACTTCATCATTTATCATAGAACATCTGTTTTTTTTTCTTTATTATTTTTTTTTGACAACAAAAAAGTCTCACTTAATGACCACTCTCATGATAATACCAAGCTTTAAAGTTTTAAAGATACTAGTTGGTAAGCCATAAGACTGTGCACATCAACTTCTTAGGCCTACATCGTTGGGAAGCCTCATGTATTTGTTATAAACTATTTACTATACTGTAAACCACTATCTAACCGACTACCATGAGCTAGGCTTGACCATGGCACTGATACTCGAGTTTAACAGACATCCAATGAAAAGCAAATACTATTGCTGAATTCAAATATGAAATTACAACCAAAAAATTGTGGAAACCTGAAATTGCAACCAAAATAGCACACAACACTAGGCTTGGGTGGAGATGGTATTGGCTAGGGATTTGGAGGATGGAGGCGGCACGAATGGGGGTATCGTATGTAGTAATGGTTGTTGGTATCGTATTATAAGGTCCTCCAAAAGTAGCTCAGAAACTTGACATTTCTGTTAGAAGTAATGGTTGTTGGTATCGTATGTAGTCTCACTATCTTTTGAAAATACAAGTCAGCTACATGCGGTGCATCTAAGGTTCTGTGGCAAGGTACTAAATGTTCCATCTTGAAAAACTAGTCATCCACTACCGTCACCTAATCATTATTCCATTGTATCCTAGCAAGGCCCACAATAAAATTAATACCAACATCCAAGCATAGAGCTTCTGATACTAGTAATGGTTTATATAGTCTTGTATTTTGCCACCTGATTTTTGACAGGTGACAAACTCTACATTGCTTGACGTACATCTCTACATCCCTTGTCAGTTTATTCCAGAAAAAACATTCTCTCAAAAGTGTGGGGGTGTTTTCTCCTCTAAATTGACCAGCTGATCCTAGTTATGACTCTCTTTTATTATGGACTCTTTCAATGAACATCTGAGAACACAAAACCTATTCTGGTGGAACAGATAGCCATCAGATCACTGTCTTGCAGGCCTTTTCTAACACTGTTCCCAAATCTACCTGAAGTCTTCGTCTGTCTCATACCACTCCTTCACCACCTCAAATCCCACAACTCTAGCCTGCATGGAAGTGATCAGTAAGTGACAATGGCTCAAGGTATCTACTACTCGATTCTAACTTCTTGCCTTGTGCTTGAGTATAAACTAAAATAAAGCCAAGAACTCAACCTAGGATACCCTTCAATTTGTTTTGAATTTTTCAGAACCTTACAACCTCATGATCTATAAATAAGGTAAACTCACTAGTTAACAAGTAGTGACTCCAATCGTTAAGAAATCTCACAATAACATAAAACTCTTTACCATACGTTGAATAATTTCTTCTGGAGTCAGTCAGCTTCTCACTAAAGAACGCTATGGGGTTGCCATGTCTGGCTTAACACTGCACCAATCCCCACATTAGAAGCATCATATTCTACCTTGAACAACTGGCATCATATTCTACCTTGAACAACTGGCTAAAATTTGGTAGAGTTAACAATGGGGCCTGACTTCTTCAGGACATGAAAGTTGAACTGAGCTAGCTCTGTCCACAGAACTTCTCTCCTTTCAAGAGTTTTGTCAGGGAGTTGTAATGGTGCTGGAGCTTCTAATGAATCTCCTATAAAAGGATACCAACCCCAAAAATTGACTCTTTTTTATAAAAGTGTGTGGGTGTCCAACTCACAATAAGCTTTACCTTCATAGGGCCTACCTAAATGTTTGCACCATATACAATGTAACCTAAAAAGTATATATGTGTCGTCATGAAGTGATACCTATTTTGGTGGGCATATAACTTCTCTAATCGTAGAACCTCAAAGATCATCCTCAGATTTTGCAAGTGCTTCTCCTCAGATCTGTTGTAGATTAGGATGTCATCAAAGTACATAACTGCAAACTTTCTAATGTAAGTCGGGAACACCTGATTCGTTTGTCTTATGAATTTTCTATATACATTAGATAGTCTAAAGGGCATGACTACTCACACATGCAACTTATCTATGATCTCGAAGGCAGTATTCCATTCATCTCCTGACCTCATCGTGATCTTTTGGTATTCAATATGCATATCAATTTTCGAAAAGAAGATAATATCGTGCAACTGATCCAGTAAATCATCCAGGCGAGGTATAGGAAATCTGTACTTGATGATCTTATTGTTAGCTTAACTATCGATACATATCGTCCACGAATCATCATTCTTTGGCACAATCAAAGTGGGAACAACACATGGAGTAGTGCTCCACCTCTCCAATCCTCTAGCAATAAGATCCTGGACCTGCTGTTGCAATTCCCCACACTCAACTGATCTCAATCTGTAAGTAGGCATGTTAGGTAACCTGATCTAGGGATAAGGTCTATAGCATGTTGAAGGTGGTAGCCCCTTAGATAAGTTGCCAGTCATCACATCTTGAAAGTCGGTAGTAGTGGCTATATCATCTTTTATTGCTAAGTTTCCTCCTCAGTTCCCTTTAGGATTATTAAAGTCATCGCCATGAGGGCCTCCCATTGATTGTTGAAAGGTGGCATGTGTGACCATGGTCTTCTTAGGTAAGCTGTCAATCATCACATCCTGAAAGTTGGCTAGCAGTGGTTGTATCATCTCTGGTAGCTTAGGCTCCTCAGTTTCCTTTAGGATGACTAAGGAAATCGCCATGGCGTTTTCTGCGCCGACTATAGAAAGGTGGCATGTGGGAATACGGTCTCTTTTGCAACCTTAATGTCAGCTTCTCTTGACTCCATGATGGGCAAAAAAACTATGCACTTCCCATCTTTCGTGAATAAGTAGGTGTTCTTGAACACATCATTATGACTCCTGTGATCTAACTGCTACGATCTTTCTATTAGGATGTGATAGACATCCATGGGCACAACCACACCACACCTGATCCTACAGCCGGTCCCAATAGAAATTTCTACCAAACATTGATGATCCACGCATATTTCATTCCCTTTCTTAAACCAGTAGAGAGAATAGGGTTGAGAATGCTTTTGAATAACCAATTCCAACTTCTTCACCACAAATGTAGAGACCACGTTCTCAGAGTTCTCTCCATCAATAATAAAATTGCACACCTCTCATAGTACATTTGTTGCAAAATTTGTTGTCTTAAATTGTGATCCTTTCTTGGCTTGGTCTGCGGAGCCCTCCTCAGAGCTAGCATCTCACCCACATCTCCATGAAGCTGATACTTCTCAGCCTACTCTTTTGCTTCCTTCTTTTTTCTTATTGCCTCTACTTCACCCTGCTTAGTGAAAAAAACAACTCTGGTGGTAGGGCCATTGTTGGCAATGTGTCCATATCCATGACACCCAAAGAATTTTCTAACTGGAACTGTGTTGGGCATGTTACTCTTCACAGAATTCTTTCTACTCTAATCAGCTCTGTCATTCCCTTAACCAGCCTTCACAACTCGCCTAGGTGTGTTTTTGTTGATACCTTCATATGTGGGTGGCTTTCTGACTGAAAGTGGGTTCCTTCTTTGCTTTTACCATCTCTCCACATTCAGTGCTAAGGTTTGAACATCACCAACTATCAATACAGTTGTTGCTGGATAACATTGTTAATGCTTGGCATTAGACCTCCCAAGTATCTAGCTATAGTGTTCTCTTCTGGCTCTGTCAGCTCACATTTTAGCATGAGCTGCTCAAACTTTGTTGTAAACTCTTCTATGGACAACTCTCTCTGCTTTAGGTGGTGGAACTTCAAGAACATGTCCTGGTGGTAGTGTAGGTGTAGGTTCTTTTGCATGACCTTTTTCACCTTCTCCCAAGTAGTGATATTGTTCCTATCTTCTTTCTGTCTTACTCTCTTCAGGTTCTCCGACAACAAAGAGGTACTCCTCTTCTACTTTAAGGCAACAAACTTCACTCTCTTATTAGCTGACACATCCTTGTAATATAAAATCATCTCAACAGTCTGCACTACTCAATGAAGTCATTCATATTCATATTTCTAGAAATATGATAAGTCTACTTTCTCTCCCATGTCTCTGTGCTCTAAAAGTCACTCCATCCCTTGGACTCCTCCGATATTGAATTTGGTAGCATTGTGGCCCGTTCTCTTCTTCAACGGAATCATCCCTATGGAAGGGATTCTTCTCTACCTCTTTGAATCTTCCTATCGTGATTTACTGTAATCTCTCCATGTGTCCCTACCTCAATTTCTTCGAGCTTTTGCTGATGTAGACATATTTTCTATTGCATCTTTTCCATAGTAAGCTCTTGAATGGCTTTTGGCACTTGTCTCCTCTGTGGCATGACAATAATTTAGGTTTGGGAGGTGAAAGCGAGTTTAGTAGGTTGATATAGGGTGGGACAAATTTTTTAGATGGCTGATTTGAAAAATCAGCGAAGTGGAATGATTTTGGATGGAGTTTGAGTATTGGTATATTTTGACAACATTATGATGTTAATAGGGTTGGGCTAGCGCTGATACTAAATGATATTAAAATTTAACAAACATCCAATGGAAGGCAAACAGTATTACTGAATTTAAATATGAAATTACTACCAAAACAACATGGCAACATGAAATTGCCAAAAAAAAACAAAACCAACACATTAGATTTTCGTGGATATAGGGTAGAGGTGTTGTAGGCCTGAGATTTGAAAGGTGGAGACAACATGAATAGAGGGAAAGGAAACATCATGATACTTTTTATGGGTAGGCGGCCTCTAGTATGGAGGGGAGAACATAGTCGGTATTCAGTTTCAGGTAGGCGACAAGTAGTATGGAAGGGGGAGGGTGGCTAGAATGGTTGGGCCGGGAGTTGGAGGCAGCGGCTAAGGATAGACATTAGCTTGGCTGCTGTTCAAGGGGCAACATCAACGGGGCAGCGATAAAGATGAAGTGGGATCAATTTAAGAAAAAGTAGTTGAAAGGTGTAAGAGGATACAAACCACCTCAGGTCCGAGATACAGTCGGTGCACTACTCAGAACCCCTGGATACAGTGATTTGAAAGCTTACCGGCCTGATGTACTATTGTTGCTACAGTGTCGTGGGAGCTTACCAATCTGCTGTACTGTAGCTACTACAGTACTTCGAGCCAGCCCTTCCCTTCCCCTCTCCTTTCCTATTCCATCCCTTTTCTTTTTCTATACAATTTCAATTCCTTCCTCTTCTTTTGCTTGCCTTTTCTATCCCCTTACAATTTTAAATTTCTTTCCAATTCCAATTCCTCCCAATTCATTGCCCACATTTTTCTACCAACTTCCACTTCTATCTCAATTTCAAATTCTTTCTATTTCTTTGTGCCATGATCCTTTATATTATTTTGTGTTTGCCTTGGGTATGGAGGTTTTTGATGATTGATTATTTCAGTTGTTGCATTTGAGGCGTTCTTCCATCTCGGGGGCTGTACCCAATAATGAGAATGTGCTTCGGTTGTAACTCTTCCGAGATGGTGACCGTCTCTAAGAGTTCTGGCGTTGCTCCTGTTGTAGCTCAATCCCGACGAGATATTTATCCTTCCGCAGTCCCCTCTGACCCGTTTTCAACAGCCACAAACTATATTCTCTGTTGTCGTCCATGCCACCAGCCTCATTCCAGTAGGCGCAAGCCACCTTCCACCCATTTCGCCGCTGTCCAGGCCTCCCAACTCTTTCCTGCTGCCGATAAGCCTTTCCAGGTCAGTTTTTGTTGTCTCCAGCCCCTCTAGGGTCTGTTTCAACTAATGCCCAACCCACCGGCACTTGGGGATGTTCAGTCCACCCTCACCTCGTTTAGCTGCTGTCCAACCTCTGGACATCTATTCCTGCTGTCGTCTAGCCCACCACCACTTGCTTACTGCTGTCCAGGGCCACTGCAACCTCTCTCCACTCTCTTTACAGCCACCACACAGGCCTCCCTGCCCTTTCCTGTTGCTGACCAGGCCTCCAATCTTCTTCCTCTCACCATTTCCAACACCACCAACAGTTAGCCGTCATCTTCCAGCACTACCTTTGCACCCTTCTAGTCTAGTCGGAGTTGCCTCTCTCCTCTATAGAGAGACATTTATGTGTTTTGTGTTACTTCTTTTCTTATTTTGCACAGTGTTGTCGTTGTCTTCTTCATTTGCATGATTGTATTATTTATGTTGAGGTGCGTCGTTGTAAACTATTTGAATTTCATCAATAATATTTGTATTTCCATTATAACTGTTTATTCCGGTATCATACGGTCTATAGAAGGGAAATGAGATGCTAACGACTGTTTTGAAACAAACACAACAAAAACTAACCTTAAAGATGCTAACAAAAACAAATAATTAG
>JXCR01138535.1:19660-54493 GCA_002079205.1 Phalaenopsis hybrid cultivar | reverse complement strand
GTAAGTGAGTTATACCTTTGCTCCGAGAGGTGTAGCCTCAATCAGAGATTCTTCACACCTTTGTTAGATCCCAAAGAGCTTAGGGATGAAGCCTCTGGCTATGGTGTAAAGCCTATGTAAGATTTTGATCAAGGCCGATTTTTGGTGTTGGTTGAGAGCTATGATGGAGGCTCTATAGAAGGGGGATTTGATGGGGTTTTGGCTTCTTTCACTCTTGTGAAGGTGAAGAGCCAATTTAATTGGAGTTTGGTGCTGCATAGGTTGGGATTGGAACTTGTCCTGGTTTCAGGCAGGAATTCAAGCTCAAAATTGAATTGCCATGGTGAATTTGAGAAGGGAAAATGGATTGAAATGTACTGAGGGGCTCTTAGAGAAGCTCTCTGAGGATTTTGGGAGGGCTTAGTGAAATTTTTTTACCACACCCCTCCATGGTCGTGAGGGATATATTTTATATAAATTGGCACATGGGGAGCTTAGCTGGCCAATTGAGAGCTTAGCCCCACTGCTTAGGTGTCAAGAAGAGGAGACTTAGCTGGCCAATTGAGAGCTTAGCCCCACTGCTTAGGTGTCAAGAAGAGGAGCTCTCAACTTAATTTGGGCTGAGGTGGCCTCTTGGCATGGGTTTGGGTTTTAGCCATGTGGGCTCACGATTTTTGGATTTTATCTTGGGTTATGGTGGCTAACCAAGGGTTGGATCATGTTTAAAGCTTATGATGCTTGTAAAAATGACCCATAGGGTTTGGACATGTGGTATGGCAAGTACATTGATTTAACCTTCTTATTATCTCTTTTAAGCAATTTTTCCCTAGATATGGACATGTGGTTATGGCAAGTACCTTGATTTAACCTCTTTATTATCCCTTTTAAAAATTTTTCAAAAAATTCACCCATGGAATAAATCTGAAGCTTAACCATGGGTGTATGGTTGGCTTTAAACTCAACCCTAGAGTCTAGGATGAGTTAGGGCAAGGCTCATTTGACCATACCAAGCTCAATTGGTTTGGATTTGACCATAAGTCCAAAAAGGTGCATGTGACCAAATCTTGTGTTTGAACTAGGTTAGGCTTACCAATTGGCCCAATTAAATATGTCATTTGGTGTAATAGATAATGGGGAACAACTTTCATGAAGGGTGAAAGTCATTTTGAGGTCAATTGGTTAATCAATTTGGTAGATTTTTGATTTTTGACCCATTTTAAGCATCTTGGGCTAAGTTTGGCTCAAGCTTGGGCTAGCCATAGGCTAAGCTCAAATTAATTGTTGTGGTTGGTGTAAAACATCATAATGAACAATTTTCATGAAGGAATAAAATGTTTTGGAGTTGATTTGGTGATCAATTTGAATGGGTTTTAATGGGTTTGGATTTAGACCTAAATTAAACATGTAGGGCTAAACTTGGGTCAAACTTGGGCTAGCTTTGGGCTAAGTCCAAATTTATTGTTGTATCTAATGTAAAACATCATGATGAACAACTTTCATGAAGGATGAAAGTTGTTTTGAAGTTGATTTGATGGTCAATTTGTATGGATTTTGATAGGTTTGGGTTTAGACCTAAATTAAGCCTTTAAGGGTCAAATTTGGGTCAAAATTGAGCTAGCTTTGAGATAAGCTCAAATTTATTATTGTGTTTGGTCATAAATGACCTTATAAAGGATTTTCAACAAAAATTGGATGCCAATTTAAAGTTTAAGGCATTCAATTGTTGACATATGGGGTGTTAGCCATTATTGGGACTAATTGGGGTTTTGGTCAAAGATGGTGAAATTGACCAAATTAGACCATGGTGTAGTTGGACAAAATGAAATTGGGAATAGTTTGGATTTATTGGAACTTTTTTAGGAATTTTTGGAATTTTTGGATTTTTGGGGCATGGAGGGGCATTTCGGTAATTTGGCCATTTTTGTCAATTTTGGCAAATTTGGATGTATTCAAAGTGTTTGAAATAAGTTTTGATAAATTTTAGGTATTTTGGCAAAAATTTGGGAATTTTGGCCAAATTTGGGTCCCAAGGGCAGTTATGTAATTTGGAGGTGCCTAAAGGCAAAAGGCCAAGTTGGGTATTTCAAATGTAATTGGGTAGAGAACCCTTTTAAATGAGTCATAGACCAATGAAATCCCATTTTGGGTTCCCATATGTTGGTCTTAGCCAAGGTATTGTGAGGGTATTGTGTACCTTAACTCCAAATCAACACCCATGATCAATCCTAAGGCCAAGTAGTCCTATAGGGACTCTCCTTGAGTTCCCTCATAATGATCTTACCTTCTAAGTATTATAGGTTAGGAACAATATGTGGAACTTCAAGTTGAGTACATCTTACCTACTAAATGTTGAGGTTAAAGATCATTATGTGGAATTTCAAGTTGAGTAAAAAGAAAAGTTTTGAATTTCTAATGGTGGGGGTAGATCCAATATGTGGAATTTCAAGTTGAGTAAAGAAGAAGAGTTTTGAATTTCTAATGGTGGGGGTACCTTTTCTAGTTTTCTAAGACTAGTCAATAGGGATCTTACATACTAAATGCTAGAAGTTAAGATCAATATGTGAAACTTCAAGTTGAGTAAAAACGGCTTTGAATTTCTAATAGTGAGGGTACCTTTTCTAGTTTTCTAAGACTAGTCAATAGGAAAATCTTACCTACTAAATGCTAGAGGTTGAGATCAATATGTGGAATTTCAAGTTGAAAAAAAAGTTTTGAGTTTCTAATGGTGGGGGTACCTTTTCTAGTTTTCTAAGACTAGTCAATAGGGATCTTACATACTAAATGCTAGAAGTTAAGATCAATATGTGAAACTTCAAGTTGAGTAAAAACGGCTTTGAATTTCTAATAGTGAGGGTACCTTTTCTAGTTTTCTAAGACTAGTCAATAGGAAACCTATGGCTAGACCTAGGCTACTAAAGAAGTTTCTAGACCTCAACCAAAAGTGAGGTCAACAGAGAAAAAAAGAATAAGAATACATTAAAAAAGGAGCAACATGGGCTAAATTGAAGAAAAGTACCAAACCAGCCGAACTGGTGCCTAAACAACATATGAAGAAATTGGCTGGCGCCTAGGCGCGACAGTTGGGAGCTTAGATGCCACAATTATTTTCTAGAAGATTTATTGAATGGGGCCAAATTTTAAAGAGAAGTCTGAAGCAACCCTTGGTTATTTTCAAAACTCTATAAATATGAATTAATTCCAAGAGGCATTTGTATTTATTATGTCTCATAGTGTGTGAATGTGTTAAGTGTGTGAGAAGTTTTCTTTGTGAGTCTTTATTATTTTTGGAGTTCGTGAGACTTGTAAGTGTTGTTGGAGTCAGAGAAGTCAGAGAACTTCAAAGCAGTGATTGGGGAACATTCAAGATAAGCATTTGTATCTTGTTCNTCTATAAATATGAATTAATTCCAAGAGGCATTTGTATTTATTATGTCTCATAGTGTGTGAATGTGTTAAGTGCGTGAGAAGTTTTCTTTGTGAGTCTTTATTATTTCTGGAGTTCGTGAGACTTGTAAGTGTTGTTGGAGTCAGAGAAGTCAGAGAACTTCAAAGTAGTGATTGGGGAACATTCAAGATAAGCATTTGTATCTTGTTTTTAGGTTTTCTACTTTGGATTGGAGTTTTACAATTATGTTTTGTTTTGTTATCCCCATGCTTCCTGAGTAGTTTTCTTTCTTTTACCTTGCAATATGAAGTAACTAAGTAAGGAATTTTGATTTTTTTTAGAACTTTATTTTTTCCTAAAAATTGTGATGGTATTTTTATCGGTCCTTCATTTACTTTATAAATTGGTCACTTGTATTGTTAAATCCTATTAAAGAACTTATAGATCCGAAAGGGCTAAGATTTCTTAAGTTGTATGTATCACATTCTACCTTCAAAAGAGCAGTCGTGATCGTTTGAAGGGGGGTGCAAATAGATAGGGAGATAAGATTTCATGGGCATAAAATTAATGTTTCTAGCGTAACGGGCTAGATTCTTCTATCAATTTGGTCTAAAGATNAAATCCTATTAAAGAACTTATAGATCCGAAAGGGCTAAGATTTCTTAAGTTGTATGTATCACATTCTACCTTGAAAAGAGCAGTCGTGATCGTTTGAAGGGGGGTGCAAATAGATAGGGAGATAAGATTTGATGGTCATAAAATTAATATTTCTAGAGTAACGGGCTAGATTCTTCTATCAATTTGGTCTAAAGATTGGAACTAAGGGTCAGTAGTAGGTCCTATAGAAAGGACACAATGGGTAATCTAGGAATGAGAGACTAGAACTTACCCAACACTACTATATATGTTGACACAAACTTTAAATTAATCAATGTTCTTTGCACAATTCTAAAGAAAGTAAAGAATAGGTATGCTTATATTTGTCACAATACCACATTTAAGTTTCTAAATAATTTTGAAATCTTACACTGATTATGAATTATTGGCAAGGAGAAAGTCTCTTTATATACATTGTCTAAGTCAATACATTTACTTTTACTTGCATATTTAAGAATTTAGTAAACTTAATTTTCATCTTTAGATAGTTGCTGCAATCTTAAGTAAAGTTTTCTTAAAGTCAAAGTTTATGTATTTCATTTTATTGTATTCTTATTTTTGGCTTCCCCGTGGGATCGATACTGGGATTTTTAAAGATAACTCTATATTACTTGAAATCATACTTATACCAACGTAGTACCCCTAGTTAGAAAACTATTTGCTTAATTTTTATTACATAACATTTGTTCTNCATATTTAAGAATTTAGTAAACTTAATTTTCATCTTTAGATAGTTGCTGCAATCTTAAGTAAAGTTTTCTTAGTCAAAGTTTATGTATTTCATTTTATTGTATTCTTATTTTCGGCTTCCCCGTGGGATCGATACTGGGATTTTTAAAGATAACTCTATATTACTTGAAGTCATACGTATACCAGCGTAGTACCCCTAGTTAGAAAACTATTTGCTTAATTTTTATTATATAACATTTGTTCCTAGTAGCCACTAAATATAATTTGGGTCAAGTTTTTGACATATTAAGGAACGTAAATATCTACGTAATTGTGAGTCCGGTCAAGTTTTTGGTACTGTTGCTGGGGAATGCGATGAAAAAAATGAAACTTTAAAGGAAATATCTTTCCGGGAAATTTCATTGAAACTTTATTTTTTTCACTAAAAATTTTAGTTTTTACTTATTTGAAATTTTAAAAAATTACAAAAAAATTTATAAAAACCGAAAAGTATTAAAAAAGTTTTAGCAAAAACTGAAAAAAAAAAGAAAGAAGAATAATTTTATTTTATTACTTTAGTATTTTATTTTCTGNATTAAAAATTACAAAAAAATTTATAAAAACCGAAAAGTATTAAAAAAGTTTTAGCAAAAACTGAAAAAAAAAGAAAGAAGAATAATTTTATTTTATTACTTTAGTATTTTATTTTCTAAATTTTACTTTTATTATGTGAAGTTCAGGATCTAAAGGTTTAGTACCCTACGTTTCTGAGTTAGAGCGAACCATAAGAAGAATTTGAAAGCAAAAATAACTTCACAAATTTCAATAAATGAAAAACGCATCATAAAATAACATTGAAACCTTTGCTAATGAAAATGAACATGAAAATTTACAAAGAAGGGACTATGCTAACCCTACGACATATGAAATTCATTTAAGCATTCAAATCTTGTTGTAGCGGCTAACTCATTTGAACTTAAACCTGCAATAATACAAATGATGAAAAATAATTAATTTGGGGGTACACTAATTAAGGATCGTAATTTACAACTTGCAAGTTTTCTAGAACTTCGTGCTACATTCAAATATGATGGTGTATTAAACGATTTGATTAGACTTAGAATTTTTTTTCTTTAAGGGATAAAGCTAAGTTGAGGTTAAACTCATTAGCACATCGATCTATTAAAACTTGGGGAGAAATAACACAATAATTCCTGGCTAAATATTTTCCTCCTTTAAAAACTTCTAAGCTTAGTAATGATATTACTTCTTTTATTTAGTTTGAAGGGGAGTCAATTTATGAGGATTGAGAATGAATTAAGAAACTCCTTATAAAGTGTCCACATCTTGCTTTACCTGACTAGTTAATTATTCAAACAGGTTACAATGGGTTAATAGNACTTCTAAGCTTAGTAATGATATTACTTCTTTTATTTAGTTTGAAGGGGAGTCAATTTATGAGGATTGAGAACAATTTAAGAAACTCCTTAGAAAGTGTCTGCATCTTGCTTTACCTGACTAGTTAATTATTCAAACAGGTTACAATGGGTTAATAAGATCCCTTAAATCTATAATTGCTGTTGTTGTAGGATCTTTAATGTCAAAATAATTTGTTGAAGCTCATGCCTTAATTCAAGAAATTACCACTAATAATTTTCAATAGCCCNTTGTTGTAGGATCTTTAATGTCAAAATAATTTGTTGAAGCTCATGCCTTAATTCAAGAAATTACCACTAATAGATTTCAATAGCCCGCAGAAAGGTTAAATCCAAAAAGAGTGGCTAGTATTCATAATAATGATGTTTTTACCATCTTTCTAGCTCAAGTTGCTCTGTTATCTAAGAAGTTAGATAATTATGTTATGAATTTTTCTCAAATATCTCAAGGAAGTGAAGAAAATTTATTAGGACAAACCAATGATTCTCAATCATTAAGAATGTTACATGTAGTTGCTAATAAACCCAATAACTTATATTCGAACTTTTATTACCCAGGTTAGTAAAACCACCCTATTTTCAACCGAAACAATTCTGGTGGTGGAAATTAGCAATGGGGTAACAATCAAGAGAACCAATAGGAAACTGAAACAATCAAGGTAATTCTAACTATCGACCTTCTTATCCTTCTGACTTTAGTAACCAACAATTTCAGGAAAAGAAGTTGTATATAGAAGAAAAAGTTTCGCAAATGGGTAATCAGATGCAAAGTCAAAGTGTTGCGATAAGAAATAATCAGAATCAACTAGGACAAATTGCTAACGCACTTAGCAATAAATCCTAGGGATAACACTTCCTAGCACTGTTAAAGTAAATCCTAAAGATAAAGGAATGGAACAAGAACAAATTGAAGTTGTTCAACTTAGGAGTGGGAAGGAATTAAAAGTTGGAAGTCAAAAAGAGATTGAAGTTGAGAGAGATTGTAGAACCTAAAGAAACTATTTTTAAAGACCCAAAACAATCTGTTTCTCCAACAACAAATCATTTAGAAAGACCACCACCTCGTTTTCCTCAAAGACTTAGACAAGAAAAGCAGAATTAACAATTTTCAATATTTTTTTGAGATATTTAAGAAGCTTACAATCAATATTCAATTTGCAGATGCTTTGGAACAAAAATCGAGTTATGCCAAATTTATGAAAATTATATTAAACATAAAGAGGAAGTTTGAAGCTTATGATATTGTGGCATTGAGTGAAGAATGTAGTGAAATAATTCAAAAGAAGCTTCCACAAAAGCTTACAGAACCTGATAACTTCATAATACCCTATGCGATTGGAGCAGAATTTTATGGAAAAGCCTAATGAGATTTGGGAGCTAGCATTAATCACATGCCTTTATCCCTTTTTTGAAAGTTAGACTTAGGTGAGTTTTCTCCCACCACTGTAACCCTTCAATTAGCTGATCGATCTATTATATATCCTAAAGGGGTTATAGAAGATGTACTTGTTAAGGTGGATAAATTTATCTTCCTTGTAGATTTTATGATCTCGATATGGAAGAAGATAAATAAATTCTTATTATTTTAGGGAGACCTTTTCTTTCTCCGGATGTGTTATGATTTATGTGCAAAAAGGAGAGTTGACCATGAGATTTTATGACCAGGAAGTATCATTTAATGTTCTAAAGTCAATGAGGTATCATGTTAAAGAAAAATTTTATAATATGGATATTATGGATTATATGATTGCTAAACATTACCAAGAAAAATATGAAGTCATTTCTGAGGAAAAAAATGAAGCGATATTTGATCAAGAAGTAATATATAGTGAATCTGAATTTGATTTTGAAAAATAAAATTATTAGAGATAAATGCTGAGGATGCAAATTATGTTTTGGAAAATTTTGAGATTTTATATACTACTGAGAATAGTAAATCTCTAATCCCTTCTAGAGAAAAACCTCGTGAACTTGAGATAAAGGTACTTCCTACGCATTTAAAGTATGCATTCTTAAAAAATTCATCTACTTTACTTGTTATAATATCCTCAGATTTAACTATGAGAAATTATAAAAAAGCTTTTAGTTGGACGTTAGCTATGCATAAAATTTTAATGAAAGATAACTGTAAACCCAGGGCTGATCCTCAAAGGAGATTAAATCCTATGATGAAAGAAGTGATAAACAAAGAAATTTTAAAGTTGTTAGATGCTGGGATTATTTATCCTATATCTAATAGTACATGGGTTAGTCTTATTCATTTTGTTCGTAAGAAAGGAGGAGTGACTGTAGTCGTAAATGAAAAGAATGAATTAATTCAAACAAGACAGATCACTAGATGGCTAGTTTATAATGATTATAGAAAATTAAATGCCTTCACTAGGAAGGATAACTTTCCTTTGCCTTTCTTGGACCAAATGTTAGATAGGCTAGCAGGACATGAATACTTTTGCTTTTTTGATGGATATTGTGGATACCACCAAATATCTATTGCTCCAGAGGATCAAGAAAGACTACATTTACAAGTCCATGTGAGAATTTTGCTTTTAGAACAATGCCTTTTGATTTATTTAACACACCTGCAACTTTTCAAAGGTGTATGACGTCTATTTTCTGTATTNCTAGGAAGGATAACTTTCCTTTGCCTTTCTTGGACCAAATGTTAGATAGGCTAGCAGGACATGAATACTTTTACTTTTTTGATGGATATTGTGGATACCACCAAATATCTATTGCTCCAGAGGAATCAAGAAAGACTACATTTACAAGTCCATGTGAGAATTTTGCTTTTAGAACAATGCCATTTGATTTATTTAACACACCTGCAACTTTTCAAAGGTGTATGACGTCTATTTTCTGTAACTTAATTGAGAAAGGAATCAAGGTTTTTATGGATTATTTCTGAATTTTTGGAACCACTTTTGATTCATTCTTAGATCAAGTAAAGGTTTGAAAATGCTATGAAGAAATAAATTTAGTTCTAAATTGGGAAAAATATCAATTTATGGTCACAGGAGGGATTGTATTGGGGCATAAAATTTCTAAAATTGGTATCGAAGTGGATGAAACAAAAATTCAAANGTTTTTATGGATTATTTCTGAATTTTTGGAACCACTTTTGATTCATTCTTAGATCAAGTAAAGGTTTGAAAACGCTATGAAGAAATAAATTTAGTTCTAAATTGGGAAAAATATCAATTTATGATCACAGGAGGGATTGTATTGGGGCATAAAATTTCTAAAATTGGTATGAAGTGGATGAAACAAAAATTCAATTTATTATTGAATTACGACCTCCTAATTCAATAACTGCTATAAAAAGTTTTCTAGGACATGCTATATTTTATAGAAGGTATATTAAAGAATTTTCTAGAATTTCTAAGCCTCTTTGCCATTTTTGAGAAAAAAGATACTGAGTTTGATTTTAATGATGATTTTTTTAAAGCTTTAAATTTATTAAAGGAAAGTTAATTACTGCACCTATCATTGTTTCACCTATCTGGGAAAAAATTGTTTGAATTAATGTGTGATGTAACTGATTACGCTATTAGAGCTATTTTAGGATAAAATATGATATGATTTTTAAAGCTATATATTATGCCAGCAAAACTTTTAATGAAGCTCAAACTAATTACATAACAAATGAAAAAGAGCTATTGGCAATAGTATATACTTTTGATAAATTTAGATCATATTTACTTGGAGCTAAATGCATTGTGCATACTGATCATTCCGTAATTAAATATCTTATGTTAAAAAGGATTCAAAACCAAGATTAATAGGATTCAAAACCAAGATTAATCAGATAGATTCTACTTTTGCAAGAATTTAGTTTTGTGATAGTGGATAGGAAAGAAGCTGATAATCAAATTGTTGATCATCTGTAAAACTTGAACATAAATGAGAATTTTTCCAATGAACAACTTCATGTTTTCATGAGTGGCATATACTGTGGTATGCATATATAGTTAACTACTTAGTTAGTAATATTCTACCATACAAGCTAACAAGCCACAAGAAAAAGAAATTTATATATGATGCAAGGTTTTACTTTTGGGATGACCCTTGTTTATATAAAGTATGTCGTGATTCCGTCATTCGAAAATGTGTATCAATTAATGAAACCCTTGATATTATAGAAAAATGTCATAAATCTGAATTTGGGGGATGCTTTGGAATAGATAAGACTGCTTTTAAAATTTTGTTGTCAAGATTTTATTGGCCTACATTGTTTAAGGAGGTTAATAATTTTGTGAAAACTTGTGATCGATGTTAAAGAGTATACAACGTTTCTAAAAGAGATGAAATTCCCCTAAATTTTACTTTAGAAGTTGAAATTTTTTATGTATGGGGTTTAGATTTTATGGGACCATTTGTACCATCTTCAAGAAAGATATATATCTTATTGGTTGTGGATTATGTGTCTAAATGGATTGAAGCGATAAACTTGCCTCATTGTGATGCCTTGAGTGTTTCCAAATTTCTAAAAAAAAATATTTTTACTAGATTTGGAATGCCAAGAGTGATCCTTATTGATGGGGGAAGTCACTTTAAGAACTTTAGATTGGACACATTACATAGAAAATATGGAATTAAACATAAGATTGCCACAGCTTATCACCCTCAGACTAGCGGATTAACAGAAGTATCAAATCGTGAAATCAAAAGAATTTTGGAGAAAATTGTGAATCCTAACCTTGCCTCATTATGATGCATTGTGGGCTTATAATACTGCTTATAAAAACTCTTATAAGAATGTCTCCATATAGGCTCTTACTTGGAAAAGCTTGTCATTTACTAGTTGAGTTAGAGCATAAAGCTTATTGGGCCATAAAAGAACTTAATTATAATTTAAAGGATGCTAGAGAAATATGATTCTTGCAATTAAATGAGCTCTAAGAAATTTGGAATGAACCTTACAAAAATGCTCAAATATTTAATGAAAAGGTGAAAATTTGCCATGATCAAAAGATTTTAACAAAGAATTTTGAGCTTCGATAATAAGTTTTATTATACAATACACGATTGAAATTTTTTCCCAGAAAACTTAAGTTCATATGGTTGGGGCCATTTTTCATGAAAAAAATTTCATCCTTAAGGGGCTATGGATATTAAAGATTAAAAAATTGAACATATAAACAAAGTAAATAGAAGTTGGTTGAAGACTTACATTAGAGAAAACAAGCCCTATTATAAAGAAACNAGAATTTTGAGCTTCGATAATAAGTTTTATTATACAATACACGATTGAAATTTTTTCCCAGAAAACTTAAGTCCATATGGTTGGGGCCATTTTTCATGAAAAAATTTCATCCTTAAGGGGCTATGGATACTAAAGATTAAAAAATTGAACATATAAACAAAGTAAATAGAAATTGGTTGAAGACTTACATTAGAGAAAACAAGCCCTATTATAAAGAAAATTTGATGCTGGGTCTATCCGAGTAAAGCATTTGGATACGTCGGGTTGATGAAGTTAAACCAAGCACTTTGTGGCAACTCATAATTTATTTGTGTTATTTATGTTTATTATTATTTTAGCATTGTGACTATCCTTTGCTTTAGTAGCATCTTCTTAACACTATTTAGGGTAATAAATATGATTGGAACTTAAAGTAATTTGATGTTAGCCAAATCTGTATTCATTATGATATNTTATTTATGTTTATTATTATTTTAGCATTGTGACTATCCTTTGCTTTAGTAGCATCTTCTTAACACTATTTAAGGTAATAAACATGATTGGAACTTAAAGTAATTTGATGTTAGCCAAATCTGTATTCATTATGATACTGGCGCCTAGGCGCCAAAAATTGGTGCCTAAGCGCCAGATTTCTGTAATGCTGGCTCCTAGGCACCAGAAACTGGCGCCTAGGCGCCACAGTTTTTGGACGTGGGAAAACTGCCCTAAAGTAGTTTTTTCTTCTTGTCTTCTCTATAAAAACTGCCTAGCCTTCATCTCTAATCTTCATACCTTTTAAATTTTGACCAGAGAAAAGACTTTAGAAAGGTTTTGAGATCTTACATGCTTCCATGGAGAATAGAAAGAATGGAATTTCCATTGGAAATGAGTTTGTGCAAAATGATGCCCAACCTAATTTAATGGGTTCTTAGCACTAAGTTTGGAGAAGGTGACGAGCAAGTCTAGGAAGATTGAATAAGAGCTTTCCAATCTACACAACAATTTGAATGAGATGTATCACCAGTATGAGAACTTGGAGTGGCAGATGAAACTTCAATCCAACCACTTGGCTAGCTATCAACATTCCCAGGTATCCATGTATAGCAAGAACAAATGGATTGATGAAGAGACGATAATGGANGACGAGCAAGTCTAGGAAGATTGAATAAGAGCTTTCCAATCTACACAACAATTTGAATGAGATGTACACCAGTATGAGAACTTGGAGTGGGAGATGAAACTTCAATCCAACCATTTGGCTAGCTATCAACATTCCCAGGTATCCATGTATAGCAAGAACAAATGGATTGATGAAGAGACGACAATGGAATTTCCTTGTGCCCTTGTCTTCCACACATTTGATCATAGATAAGTGGCATTTGAGAGGGATGATGAGAATGAGAACAACAACGATTGGTCATTAGAATAGGATTCCAGTGTTTGTGTTACGTGTTTGTGTTTACTTTAGTAAAGGATGTGTTATGTGTGCCACTTTAACTTGTTGTTTGTGTGTTAGTTTGCTTGTGTTGGTTTGCTTAATTGTGTTTGCGAGTGATATTGTACTGTTCTTTGAAAGTTTAATGAAAGTTATGTTTGTGTAAACATTATGTTAAAATCTTAAAATTAATTTCAAATTAAAAATTGGAAGATAGAAGATGTTGGGCAAATAATAAACTTGAGGTGTGATGTTAAATTAATGAGAAATTTTGGATTAAAAGGCTTAGTCTGGTCGTTTTACACTTAAAACCCAAGGAAGAAAAATTTTGGGTCTTGCGCCTAGGCGCCAGACCATCCGCATAGCTTGGTGCCTAGGTGCCAAAACCAGTGCCTAGGTGCCAGTTTAACAGAAACGGCTGAAACTCAAAATTTTTACGGTTTAAGCCAAACCCATGCCATTGTTGATGCCCAAGCTCCTTCTTCTTCCTCTTTTTCATGAAAACCAGCCCTATTGTGCTTATTAGAGCTTCAATCTTCAAAATTCTTGGCTCAAAAACACCAAATTTTATATTCATGAGGTTAGATCTACATTTTGACATAGTTATTTTGTGATTTCACCATGAATTTTTTATACATTAAGTGGAGACCAAAAATATGAAAAAATATTTGACTTAGTGGTGGAAAATCCATAGATCGAAGCCTTGTTAGCTTGAAAAAACTTTTAGGAATCCTATTACCTTAATTTTGAAATTTTTTGGAATTTTTCTTTAATGTTTTTTAGATGGCTCCTAAGACAAAGGAAGGAAAGGGAAAATAAACTTTTGACAACGCTAAATTTGTTAATATTAAAGCTGAAATTTGTTACAACGAATTTGCTTCTTCAAGAAAGTTTATTGCTGAGTGATGTTTTAATAGACCTGGTGGAGCTATACAGAATGTCATTATGGCTCATTATTGGGAGAGTTTCTGTTACTTTACTATTATTTCTGTCATCACTGTGGTTCAAGAATTTTATGCAAACTTACCTGAAGCAAATGATGACGAGGTGTTTGCTCGAGGAAGAGGAGTTGAGCTTCCTACTGAGAGGATTAATATGATGTATGATCTACCACCTGCAATTGATTGTTTCTATTTAAAGTTCATTCCATTTGAGGAAGAGTTAGATCAGACCGTGGAGTATTTGACTGATGGTCGTGGAGGAGCCTAAAAGATTCAAAATGATCGTAAGGTAAATTTTTCTTCCTCCAAGCTCAATGCCACTTCAAAGGCATGTCATTATTTTATTTCTTCTCACCTCATTCCTTTGAATCATTTAAGTGAGGTGATGATGCACCAAAAATATATGCATTTTTAGACCTATAATTCATACTCATTTTTGGTGATTTGCTCTTTAAAGGAAGGTATTTTTTATGTTCTATTGTAGGTTGATGATTTTTAGGAATTGAAGTAAAAGGAAGCAAAAAGGAAGCAAAAAAAAAATGGAATTTAGAGTCAAAATGGTGTTAAAAAAAGAATACTCAGCGCCGACAGCGTCAGACTGGGCGCCGACGGTGCCATTTAAAAAAGTGCAAAAAATTAACTTTGAGCCACGGGCGACAACGGTGCCAAGGTCGGTGTTAGGCAAAATTCTAGAAGATTTGATGAATTTGGATGCTTTTTGAAGAGTTGCTGGAGGCACCTCTTAGAAAACCAACATTATGCTTTATTTAGAGCAAAAAGTGCTTAGAAAAGGTAGTAGTTAGAGGAGGCTAGAGGGTAATTGAGTTTACTTGAGTGTTCTATTGTTTAATGTGGAGAGTTTAAGTGTGATTTTCTCCAAAGAGTTGTCAAGAGAGGGAGAGAAGTGAGAGATTTCTTCTTCCATACATCTTTAAAGAGAAAATCATGAGTCTTGAAAAGAGAGAAAGAGTTCAAGAGAGGCTACAAGGGATTTGNTTAAAGCTTTAAATTTATTAAAGGAAAGTTAATTACTGCACCTATCATTGTTTCACCTATCTGGGAAAAAATCGTTTGAATTAATGTGTGATGTAACTGATTACGCTATTAGAGCTATTTTAGGAAAAAATATGATATGATTTTTAAAGCTATATATTATGCCAGCAAAACTCTTAATGAAGCTCAAACTAATTACATAACAAATGAAAAAGAGCTATTGGCAATAGTATATACTTTTGATAAATTTAGATCATATTTACTTGGAGCTAAATGCATTGTGCATACTGATCATTCCGTAATTAAATATCTTATGTTAAAAAGGATTCAAAACCAAGATTAGTCAGATAGATTCTACTTTTGCAAGAATTTAGTTTTGTGATAGTGGATAGGAAAGAAGCTGATAATCAAATTATTGATCATCTGTAAAACTTGAACATAAATGAGAATTTTTCCAATGAACAACTTCATGTTTTTCATGAGTGGCATATACTGTGGTATGCAGATATAGTTAACTACTTAGTTAGTAATATTCTACCATACAAGCTAACAAGCCACAAGAAAAAGAAATTTATATATGATGCAAGGTTTTAATTTTGGGATGACCCTTGTTTATATAAAATATGTCGTGATTCTGTCATTCANAACCCAAGGAAGAAAAATTTTGGGTCTTGCGCCTAGGCGCCAGACCATCCGCATAGCTTGGTGCCTAGGTGCAAAAACCAGTGCCTAGGTGCCAGTTTAACAGAAACGGCTGAAACTCAAAATTTTTACAGTTTAAGCCAAACCCATGCCATTGTTGATGCCCAAGCTTCTTCTTCTTCATATTTTTCATGAAAACTAGCCCTATTGTGCTTATTAGAGCTTCAATCTTCAAAATTCTTCGCTCAAAAACACCAAATTTAATATTCATGAGGTTAGATCTACATTTTGGCATAGTTATTTTGTGATTTCACCATGAATTTTTTATACATTAAGTGGAGACCAAAAATATGAAAAAATATTTGACTTAGTGGTGGAAAATCCATGGATCAAAGCCTTGTTAGCTTGAAAAAACTTGTAGGAATCCTATTACCTTAATTTTGAAATTTTTTGGAATTTTTCTTTAATTTTTTTTAGATGGCTCCTAAGACAAAGGAAGGAAAGGGAAAATAAACTTTTGACAACGCTAAATTTGTTAATATTAAAGCTGAAATTTGTTACAACGAATTTGCTTCTTCAAGAAAGTTTATTGCTGAGTGAAGTTTTAATAGACTTGGTGGAGCTATACATAATGTCATTATGGCTCATTATTGGGAGAGTTTCTGTTACTTTACTATTATTTCTATCATCACTGTGGTTCAAGAATTTTATGCAAACTTACCTGAAGCAAATGATGACGAGGTGTTTGCTCGAGGAAGAGGAGTTGAGTTTCCTACTGAGAGGATTAATATGATGTATGATCTACCACCTGCGATTGATTGTTTCTATTTAAAGTTCATTCCATTTGAGGAAGAGTTAGATCAGACCGTGGAGTATTTGACTGATGGTCGTGGAGCCTAAGAGATTCAAAACGATCGTAAGGTAAATTTTTCTTCCTCCAAGCTCAATGCCACTTCAAAGGCATGCCATTATTTTATTTCTTCTCACCTCATTCCTTTGAATCATTTAAGTGAGGTGATGATGCACCGAAAATATATGCATTTTTAGACCTATATTTCATACTCGTTTTTGGTGATTTTCTCTTTAAAGGAAGGTATTTTTTATGTTCTATTGTAGGTTGATGATTTTTAGGAATTGAAGTAAAAGGAAGCAAAAAGGAAGCAAAAAAAAATGGAATTTAGAGTCAAAATGGTGTTAAAAAAAGAATACTCAGCGCCGACAGCGCCAGATTGGGCGCCGACGGTGCCATTTGAAAAAGTGCAAAAAATTAACTTTGAGCCACGGGCGACAACGGTGCCAAGGTCGGTGTTGGGCAAAATTCTAGAAGATTTGATGAATTTGGATGCTTTTTGAAGAGTTATTGGAGGCACCTCTTAGAAAACCAACATTATGCTTTATTTAGAGCAAAAAGTGCTTAGAAAAGGTAGTAGTTAGAGGAGGCTAGAGGGTAATTGAGTTTACTTGAGTGTTATATTGTTTAATGTGGTGAGTTTAAGTGTGATTTTCTCCAAATAGTTGTCAAGAGAGGGAGAGAGGGAGAGAAGTGAGAGATTTCTTCTTCCATACATCTTTAAAGAGAAAATCATGATCTTGAAAAGAGAGAAAGAGTTCAAGAGAGGCTACAAGGGATTTTCTTTGAGAAAGAGATACAGATAAGTGGTGTTTGTTTAATATTGTTGTATAAACTTTCTTTTATTTATGAAATTCATACTTTGTTGTATCTTTCTCATGAGGTCTGAGTAGTTTTCTTTATCTTTCTCCCTACCCTGAGATATGGTGAAATGAAGAGATAATTTGATTGTGTCAATTTTAAAATATAAAATAAATTGTGATGATTTTTCCACTATGTTCTTAATTTACTTTTTGATCTAGCCAATTAAAATGTTAAAATCTGATGTGAAAGATATGATCCAGGAAATGAAGTATGAGTTCTACAAGAAAGTGAGAATCACATTCAATTCTATGAAGGAGTGTTTCGTTCATGGAATTGGGTGCAAATAAATAAAGAAATATATATTTTTGGGCAAAGAATTGAAGATTTTAGGGTGACAGACTAAAATACCTAATTTTTCCTTAGTGTTTAAGATCTAAAGCAAGAGTTAGCCTTCAGGGAAAGGTAAGTGGGAGCTCTAGAGTGAGAGCCAGTATCCTCCCAGCCTAACCACAAATTTAGAGACTAAACCTAAGATTGGCCAATGATTCTCTATAACACTTGAATAAGGGTAGAGAATTAAAATTGCTTCTATTTGGCACAATATAAATTCAAAACATTTATCTCTCTCATTTAACCAAAAAACTCATTGTAGTGGGAAAGANGGCAAAGAATTGAAGATTTTAGGGTGACAGACTAAAATACCTAATTTTTCCTTAGTGTTTAAGATCTAAAGCGAGAGTTAGCCTTCAGGGAAAGGTAAGTGGGAGTTCTAGAGTGAGAGCCAGTATCCTCCCAGCCTAACCACAAATTTAGAGACTAAACCTAAGATTAGCCAATGATTCTCTATAACACTTGAATAAGGGTAGAGAGTTAAAATTGCTTCTATTTGGCACAATATAAATTCAAAACATTTATCTCCCTCATTTAACCAAAAAACTCATTGTAGTGGGAAAGGTGCTTTCTCATATTTGATAACTTCATCAAAGAAACATAGTTTGGTAATTATAATTTAACTTTACTTTACAGTCTTGCTAGTAGTTGATAATTTTGTTCTGATAGCATCTTAAGCATTTGAAATTAGTATAGTAGAATTTTTTTATTATTGTGAAATTCCTAATTTAAATTACCATCTCAAATTTAAACCTTCCCCATGGGATCAATATTTGAGGCTTAAACAAAAAGTTATGTATTATTCGATAACGATACGTATACTTGCGTAGAATCCTAACATAATTTGTTTCACTTTCTTATTAATAAATAACGNTTTTATTATTGTGAAATTCCTAATTTAAATTACCATCTCAAATTTAAACCTTCCCCATGGGATCGATATTTGAGGCTTAAACAAAAAGTTATGTATTATTCGATAACGATACGTATACTTGCATAGAATCCTAACATAAATTGCTTCACTTTCTTATTAATAAATAACAAACCAATTTTTTGGCATCGCTGCAAAGCGGAGTCATCTTCATTAATTTTACACAGCTATAATTTTCGGGATCAAGTTTTTGGCGCCGTTGTCGGGGAAGGTAACGGTAAATTAATTAGTTCTGGTAAATTAGGAAATTTAGCGATAAATATATATTAAAATTTTATAAAACATTAAAAAATTTNCGGAGTCATCTTCATTAATTTTACACAGCTATAATTTTCGGGATCAAGTTTTTGGCGCCGTTGTCGGGGAAGATAACGGTAAATTAATTAGTTATGGTAAATTAGGAAATTTAGCAATAAATATATATTAAAAATTTATAAAACATTAAAAAATTAAAAAAAATCATTGAAGAGTATTTTAAAGAAAATTTTCTTTGCTTATTGTATTTGTTGGATCTTAAGGTTTAGTACCGTACAATTTAAAATTAGAACGTACTATTAGAAAAGTTTGAAAATACTAAAAAGAAATTAAAAATTTGAACAAAATGGCAAATAACTTAGATAATCAAATAAATAAAATTCAACAAAGACCTTTATAAGATTATGCTAATCCTACAACAGATGAACTTCAGTTGACTACTCAAAATCCTGATATTGTTGTTAATTAATTTGAGCTTAAACCTGCTATTATATAAATGGTACAAAATAATCAGCTTAGAGGAACACCTATTAACGATCCTAACTTATATCTTGCTAGTTTTCTTAAAATATGTGCTGTTTTTAAATATGTTGGAGTGTCTAATGATGCTGTCAGGCTCAGAATTTTTTCTTTTTCACNAGATAATCAAATAAATAAAATTCAACAAAGACCTTTATAAGATTATGCTAATCCTACAACAGATGAACTTCACTTGACTACTCAAAATCCTGATGTTGCTGCTAATTAATTTGAGCTTAAACCTGCTATTATACAAATGGTACAAAACAATCAGCTTAGAGGAACACCTATTAACGATCCTAACTTATATCTTGCTAGTTACTTAAAATATGTGCTGTTTTTAAATATGTTGGAGTGTCTAATGATGCTGTCAGGCTCAGACTTTTTTCTTTTTCACTAAGGGATAAAACTAAAGTTTGGTTAAATTCATTAGCACCTGGATTATTAGAACTTGGGGAGAACTATCACAAAAATTCTTGGCTAAATATTTTCCACCCTAAAAAATTTAGAACTTGGGGAGAACTATCACAAAAATTCTTGGCTAAATATTTTCCACCCTCGAAAACCCCTAAGCTTAGAAATGATATTACATTGGCTAAATTTTTCCACCCTTGAAAACGGCTAAACTTAGAAATGATATTACATCTTTTTGTCAGTTTGAAGGGGAATCAATATATGAAGCCTGGGAAAAATTTAAGATCTTCTTACGAAGTGTCACATCTTTTTGTCAGTTTGAAGGGGAATCAATATATGAAGCCTGGGAAAGATTTAAAGATCTCCTTAGGAGATGTCCACACCATGCTTTACCAGATTGGTTAATAATTCAAACATTTTACAATATAGGATCACTTAGATCTATTATAGATGCTACTGCAGGTGGATCATTAATATCAAAACCTTTTGATGAAGCGTATTCTTTAATAGAGGAAATGGCTACTAACAATTTTCAATGGCCCTCTGAATGGGTAAATCCAAAGAGAGTAGCTAGTATTCATGATTCTGATGCGATGTCTATTTTAGCATCTCAAATTGCTGTTATATCAAAAAATAATGATCAAATTGGAGTGAATTATTCTCAAATACCACCAATGTTAGAGAAAAATTTGTTAGAACAGATAAATGTTAATTAATCATCTTATTAAACTTTGAAAGTTATTCATAATTCAAATAATAATCCCTATCTAATTATTATAATCCTAGATTGAAAAATCACCATAATTTTAGTTGGAATGAATAGAACAATTCAGTAAACCCCTCAGGAAATTCAAATAACCAAGGGAATCCTAACTATAAACTTTATTATCCTCCTGGATTTAACAATAACTCAAAAGTTAAGGAGAAGAAGTTGACTATGGAAGAAGAAATGTTGAACATGGGAAATAAAATACAAAATCAATGGGCTGCAGTTAGGATTATTGAAAATCAATTAGGATCTATTACTACTGTACTTAGTAGTAGACCTTCGGAAATTCTTTCGAGTACTGTTGAACTTAATCCAAAAGATCAGAATAAGGAGCAAATTAAAGCTATTCAATTACAAAGTAGAAAAAAAGTGGAAATAGGAATCCAATGAGAAATTGAAGTTGAGGAGGAGAAGGTAGAAATTGAAAGCAAAAATGATGAAATGAAACCAATAAAAATATCTTTAGAAAAATCACTACNTTACAAAGTAGAAAAAAAGTGGAAATAGGAATCCAATGAGAAATTGAAGTTGAGGAGGAGAAGGTAGAAATTCAAAGTGAAAATGATGAAATGAAACCAATAAAAATATCTTTATAAAAATCACTAACTCTGTTTCCTCAATGATTAAAACAGAAGAATAAAGATAAACAATTTACAAAATTTTTGGAAATCCTTAAAAAGTTAACGATAAATATTCCTTTCATTGAAGATTTGGATGTCAAGTTATGTGAAATTTATGAAGGATATACTAAACAAGAAAAGGAAGTTTGTAGATCACAAGATCGTTGCACTTAGTGAAGAGTGTAGCAACTTGATTCAGAAAAAGCTTCCTAAAAAGTTAAAAGATCCTAGTAGTTTTACTATACCTTGTGTTATTGGTTTAATTTTTTTTGGAAAAGCATTATGTGATCTAGGAGCTTATATTAACCTAATGCCTCTATCAATTTTTAAGCTTCAGATTTAGGAGAGATTTCCCCTACTACTGTAACTCTTCAGTTAGATGTTAGATCAATAACTTTNTTTGGATGTCAAGTTATGTGAAATTTATGAAGGATATACTAAAAAAGAAAAGGAAGTTTGTAGATCACAAGATCGTTGCACTTAGTGAAGAGTGTAGCACTATGATTCAGAAAAAGCTTCCTAAAAAGTTAAAAGATCCTAGTAGTTTTACTATACCTTGTGTTATTGGTTTAATTTTTTTTGGAAAAGCATTATGTGATCTAGGAGCTTGTATTAACCTAATGCCTCTATCAATTTTTAAGCGTTCAGATTTAGGAGAGATTTCCCCTACTACTGTAACTCTTCAGTTAGATGTTCGATCAATAACTTTTCCTAAAGGATTTATAGAAGATGTATTAGTGAAAGTGGATAAATTTATTTTTCTTGTAGAATTTATTGTATTAGATATGAAGGAAGATATAGAGATTCCAAGTATTTTTGGGAGACCATTTCTTGCAACAAGGATAGCTCTGATAGATGTGCAAAAAGGAGAATTAATAATGAGAGCCAATGATAAAGAAGTAACATTTAATATAGAAAAAGCTATGAAATATCCTACGATAGAAAAAAAAATAATGAATGTTTTAGAATGAAAGTCACTGATTATCTAAGTAGTGAGCTATTTAAGAGAATGTTTGAAGAAAAATTAAGGCAAAAAGATTATTTTGAGAATGAGAATAAAATAGAAGAAGAGAATTTAGATTATGTTTAGGACAAATTTGAAACTTTAGACCTTTTAAAAAATGATAATAAAAATCTTATTCCTTCAAGTAATAAACCACCTGAACTTGAACTGAAAGTATTTCCTACCCATTTTAAATATGCGTTTTTAAGAGATTCATCTATATTGCTTGTTATTATATCTTCAGATTTAATTGAAATTCAAGAACAAAAATTAGTAGAAATTTTGAAAAGATATAGAAATGCCTTTGGATGGACTTTAGCAGATATTAAAGGAATCAGTCCTTCAATTTGTATGTATAGAATTCTATTAGATGAAAAATACAAACATAAAGCTGATCCTCAAATGTGATTGAACCCAAAAAAATCTTAAAATAGTTAGATGCTGGAATTATATATATCTTATTTCAGAGAGTGCTTGGGTAAGTTCGATTCAGTGTGTTCCNCTTTAGCAGATATTAAAGGAATCAGTCCTTCAATTTGTATGTATAGAATTCTATTAGATGAAAAATACAAACCTAAAGCTGATCCTCAAATGAGATTGAACCCAAAAAAATCTTAAAATAGTTAGATGCTGGAATTATATATCTTATTATAGATAGTGCTTGGGTAAGTTCAATTCAGTGTGTTCCAAAGAAAGGAGGAGTGACAGTTGAAGTAAATGAGAAAAAATGAATTAATTTCAATAAGACAAGTTACTAGTTGGCGAATTTGTATAGACTATAGAAAATTAAACATGACCACGAAAAATCATTTTCCTTTCTAGACCAAATGTTGGATAGATTGGCTGGAAATAAATATTATTATTTTCTAGATGGATATAACAAGTATCACCAAATTCTGATTGCTCATGAGGATCAAGAAAAACAACATTTACAAGCACTTATGGAACATTTGCTTTTCGTAGAATGTCTTTTGAACTATATAACCACCTGCGACATTTCAAAGATGTATGAANTTTCCTTTCTAGACCAAATGTTGGATAGATTGGCTGGAAATAAATATTATTATTTTCTAGATGGATATAACAGGTATCACCAAATTCTGATTGCTCATGAGGATCAAGAAAAACAACATTTACAAGCCCTTATGGAACATTTGCTTTTCGTAGAATGTCTTTTAGACTATATAACCACCTGCGACATTTCAAAGATGTATGATGTCAATTTTTAGTAATTTAATTGAACGTAAAATGAAAGTATTTATGGATGATTTTTCTGTATTCAGAACTTCATTTGAATTTTGTTTAAATAATTTAGAAAAATTTATGGAATTATGTGAAAAAATTAAATTAGTACTAAATTGGAAAAAATGTCAAATTATGATTGTAGGAGGAATTGTGCTTGGGCATAAAATTTCTAAAAACACCATGGAAGTAGATCTAGCAAAAATTTAAGTTATTAAGNTGTATTCAGAACTTCATTTGAATTTTGTTTAAATAATTTAGAAAAATTTATGGAATTATGTGAAAAAATTAACTTAGTACTAAATTGGAAAAAATGTCAATTTATGATTGTAGGAGGAATTGTGCTTGGGCATAAAATTTCTGAAAACACCATGGAAGTAGATCTAGCAAAAATTTAAGTTATTAATAAATTACCGCCTCCTACTACGCTTAGAGGGTTAATAAGTTTTCTGGACATGCTGGTTTCTACAAACGTTATATAAAAGATTTCTAAAAAATTACTAAGCAATTGTGCCAACTTTTAGAAAAGGATACAAAATTTAATTTTAATAAGAAATGCACAAAAGCATTTGAACTTTTGAAAGAAAAATTAATCACTGCTCCTATAATAGTTCCACCTGATTGGGAGAAATCATTTAAAATAACGTGTGATGCTAGTGATCATGCTATTGGAGCTATTTTAGGGCAAATGTATAACACAATTTTTAAAGTAATATATTATGTTAGTAAGACTCTAAATAATGCTCAAATTAATTACACCACTATTGAAAGAGAGTTATTAGCTATTGTCTATGCCTTTGATAAGCTTAGACCTTACTTAATTGGAGCCAACTATATAGTTCATACAGATCATTCTGCAATCAAATATTTGATTTAAAAGAAAGACGATAAACATAGATTAATTAGATGGATACTTATACTACAAGAGTTCAATTTTATGGTAGTAGATAGAAAGGGAAATGATAGTCAAATAGCTGATCATTTGTCTAGATTAGAAGAAGAAATCTTAACTAATTTTGTAAATGAAATTTTGGAAACATTCCTTGATGAACACTTGTATAATATTGATAGAAAGGATATATCGTGGTATGCCGATATAGTAAATCATATTGTGAGTGTTATTCTTCCACCAGATGTTAAGAATCAACAATTAAAGAAATTTATTTATGATTCAAAATTTTATTTTTGGGTGACCCATATTTATATAAACAATATAAAGATTTAATCATTAGAAGATGCGAGCCTTACGAAGAAACTAAACAAATAATTGAACGATGTCATGATTCTAAATTTGGAGAACATTTTGGAACTAGTAGAATTGCACATAAAATTTTTTAAGCTAGATTTTATTAGCCAACTCTTTTTAGAGATGTTAATGAATATATTAAAACATGCGATTGATGTCAGCGAGTAGGAAACATTTCTAGAAAAAATGAAATGCTTCTAAATTACACATTGGAAGTTGAATTTTTTTATGTGTGGGGATTAGATTTTACGGGACCATTTATGCATTCATTTGGAAATTTATATATATTACTTGTTGTTGATTATATGTCCAACTGGATTGAAGCTATTGTTGTACTTAAATGTGATGCTCGGAGTGTTTCTAAATTTTTAAATAAAAACATTTTAACAAGATATGGAATGCCGAGAGTGATTATTACGAATGGAGGATCCCATTTTAGGATTAAGAGGATCGAGAAATTGATTAGAAAATATAATATTATGCATAGATTCTCTACTGCTTATCATCCCCATACTAGCGGTCTAGCAGAAATATCAAATTGTGAAATAAAACGAATTTTAGGAAAAGCTATAAATCCTTATAAATTGAATTGGTCTGCTAGATTAGAAACTTCAATATGGGCATACAGAACTGCCTATAAGACTCATATTGGAATGTCATCATATAGACTTATTTTGGGTAAAACATGTCACTTACCAATAGAACTGGAACATAAAGCATTTTGTGCTATTAAGCAATTTAATTTTAATCTAAAGGATGCTGGTGAGAAAAGATTGTTGCAACTCAATGAACCTGAGGAGATTAGAAATGAAGCATATGATAATACAAAAATCTATAAGGAGTAAATGAGAATATGACATGATTAAGNAGAAATTGATTAGAAAATATAATATTATGCATAGATTCTCTACTGCTTATCATCCCCAGACTAGCGGTCTAGAAGAAATATCAAATTGTGAAATAAAACGAATTTTAGGAAAAGCTATAAATCCTTATAAATTGGATTGGTCTGCTAGATTAGATACTTCAATATGGGCATACAGAACTGCCTATAAGACTCATATTGGAATGTCATCATATAGACTTATTTTGGGTAAAACATGTCACTTACCAATAGAACTGGAACATAAAGCATTTTGTGCTATTAAGCAATTTAATTTTAATCTAAAGGATGCTGGTGAGAAAAGATTGTTGCAACTCAATGAACTTGAGGAGATTAGAAATGAAGCATATGATAATACAAAAATCTATAAAGAGTAAATGAGAATATGATATGATTAAAAGATTGTAAAAAAGAAATTTGAACTTGGAGAAGAGGTTCTATTATATAATACTAGATTGAGATTATTTCCAGGAAAATTGAAATCTAGATGGTTAGGACCATCCAATGTGATTAAAGTTTATCATTATGNAAAAAAGAAATTTGAACTTGGAGAAGAGGTTCTATTATATAATACTAGATTGAGATTATTTCCAGGAAAATTAAAATCTAGATGGTTAGGACCATTCAATGTGATTAAAGTTTATCATTATAGAACTATAATTATTAAAGATCCTAAAACTTGAAAGATATTTAAAGTTAATGGGCATCAATTGAAACATTATTATGAATGACACTGGTCACAATTTAAAGGAATTTTAATGTTGAGTCATCCGAATTAAACATTGGTACATCAGGCTGATGACATTAAACAAAGCGNTAAAAAATGTTCAATTTTTCATATGCTTTTAATGCCTATATTTGGTGATTTTCAATGATATTACACTTTAAAAGAAGGTTATTTTATATATTTTTGTTTTAAGGAACAGAAGATAGAGTTTTGGAGAAAAAGAAGTAAAAATGGTGCAATTTGGAGCAAAAATGAGCAAGAAAGAAAATTCTGTCCTTGCTCATTTCGATATACCTTTCTATGCTTAATATATTTTACACATCTCACACATTTTTGAACAAAATTAAACTTTAAAGAAAGGTTTTTTTTATGCTTATTTTGTAGGTATATCTGTTAGGAACGTAACGCGNATTCTGTCCTTGCTCATTTCGATATACCTTTCTATGCTTAATATATTTTACACATCTCACACATTTTTGAACGAAATTAAACTTTAAAGAAAGGATATTTTTATGCTTATTTTGTAGGTATATCTGTTAGGAACGTAACGCAACTGAAACGGGGCGAAAGAGAGCTAAAACGGAGCCAACCGAAGAAAAATGGTGGAGCTGCGCAGTGTGGGTGCCGACGGCATTAGAACCGACACCGATAACGCCAAAGTGCNACTGAAACGGGGCGAAAGAGAGCTAAAACGGAGCCAACCGAAGAAAAATGGTGGAGCTGCGCAGTGTGGGTGACGACGGCGTTAGAACCGGCACTGATAACGCCAAAGTGTAGAAAAAAATGCCAAAATGGTGTCGATAGAACCCGAGATGGTTTGGACGCAATCCATGGAGAATTTCTAGAAGATTCAATGTATTTGGACACTTTTTGGAAGGTTGCTTGAGGCATCTCTTGGGAAATTTTTCCCTACACTATAATAGAGTATTTTATGTCACAAACAGTGGTGTGTGTGAGTGGAAAAAAGTGGATAATGTTTAGAGATCTTAGAATAGGAGTAGAAATGTAGATTTTAACCTTTTTCGAGAGATTGGTGATGGGATTTTGAGAGAATCTGTTAGGGAATGTTCTAGTATTGCATGGATCTGCGGGAGACTTTGTGGGAGAGATTTTCATCGTTCTTTTAAGGGAAAAATGCTAGGTATTGTATTCTTAGTTATATTATGATTTTGTAAACACTTATCTAGTAAATTTGCTTTGATTTAATGAACTTTTTTGTTGTGTTTTCTTCGTGCTTTACTATGTGTTTCTCTTACTCTTTCTTCTGTTTTGAAAATAGTGGGATGAGAAGATTATGCCAATATTTTCCTTATGCTTTTCTTTTGTAATGAGTAGGATTCATGTTTAAGATATTGGGATGCATGCTAGAAGAAGTTTTAATTATAAATTATAATGGATTTTTAACTCTGCTTTTGATTTACTTTTCGATCTGACTAATTAAATTGTTAAAATATGCTGTGAAACATATGATCNAAAAATAATACTACATTAACCAAATTCTAAAACGTGACAAATAAATGTCAAGTTTTTAAACAGTCTCATAAATTAAACCACCAAGAAATCCACAGGCCCAAAAAAAAAATAATAAGTCACATCTAGCACAAAATTCAGGTACATAGTCAAAAAATTCACCCTTAATAAAAACCAAAACCAGTTATAAATCATGAACTAACAATAGTTAAAAATTAATAACGTCAGGGACCAAAGCCATCATTCATAGATAAAGCAGCCAACTGATCAGAGGGCACATTATCTAATTGTTGCTGTTGCTGGGCAACATTTCTCAGAACTTCGATGGCTTCAGTAACTTTGGCTTTTAGAGCATCAGGTGATTCCAACAAATGCAACACCTCGGTTTGGTCCATTTCCAGTAGCATCCCCGTCACTTCTGTCGCATAGTCACGTTCTAGTTGCTCGACGAGCGGGTACAGGCTTTCACCCAACATCATTCTCTGCTGCTCAGATGCAGCATTTGCGAGAGAAGAAGCCAATGCACCGATGGGAATAGGCTGCGATAAAGTCGTGTCTCTGATGGACATGCCGTCCATGTTGCAAGGGATGGAGAGCATTCCTCCAGGAACAACAGGCATTGGCATATCAAGCATTGTGCGGCCTGAAGGATAACGATAGACTCATCCCCTAGGAAGCATCTGTTGTTGAAGTAGAGGCATTGGCTTGCTGACTCTGCTACCNTAAAGCAGCCAACTGATCAGAGGGCACATTATCTAATTGTTGCTGTTGCTGGGCAACATTTCTCAGAACTTCCATGGCTTCAGTAACTTTGGCTTTTAGAACATCAGGTGATTCCATCAAATGCAACACCTCGGTTTGGTCCATTTCCAGTAGCATCCCCGTCACTTATGTCGCATAGTCACGTTCTAGTTGCTCGACGAGCGGGTACAGGCTTTCACCCAACATCATTCTCTGTTGCTCAGATGCAGCATTTGCGAGAGAAGAAGCCAATGTACTGATGGGAATAGGCTGCGATAAAGTCGTGTCTTTGATGGACATGTCGTCCATGTCACAAGGGACGGAGAGCATTCCTCCAGGAACAACAGGCATTGACATATCGAGCATTGTGCGGCCTGAAGGATAACGATAGACTCGTCCCCTAGGAAGCATCTGTTGTTGAAGTAGAGGCATTGGCTTGCTGACTCTGCTACATGACATATATATACACACACCAATATATCTTAGTATTTTGTTTGAGAATTGTTCTTTGTATTAGAAAATAATAAAATCTTAGAATCCTACACAATCTTATATATCATAAATCAAGATAAATTTTAATATTGGATGAAAATCTGGAAATGAATTGAACCAAAAAATAAAACAGACGCTACTTTGTCTTTGGCGCCGACGGTGCCAACATTATGCTTTGAGAAATTCTAGAAGATTTGATAAGGTCGGTGCTGGTCCAAATTCTAGAAGATTTGATGAATTTTGACACTTTCTGAAGAGTTATTGGAGGCACCTCTTAGAAAACCGACATTATGCTTTATTTAGAGTGAAAATTGNGTCTTTGGCGCCGACGGTGCCAACATTATGCTTTGAGAAATTCTAGAAGATTTGATAAGGTCGGTGCTGGTCTAAATTCTAGAAGATTTGATGAATTTTGACACTTTCTGAAGAGTTATTCGAGGCACCTCTTAGAAAACCGACATTATGCTTTATTTAGAGTGAAAATTTNTGATTTTGTAAACACTTATCTAGTAAATTTGCTTTGATTTAATGAACTTTTTTGTTGTGTTTTCTTCGTGCTATGTTATGTGTTTCTCTTACTCTTTCTTTTGTTTTGAAAATAGTGGGATGAGAAGATTATGCCAATATTTTCCTTATGATTTTCTTTTGTAATGAGTAGGATTCATGTTTAAGATATTGGGATGCATGCTAGAAGAAGTTTTAATTATAAATTATAATGGATTTTTAACTCTGCTCTTGATTTACTTTTCGATCTGACTAATTAAATTGTTAAAATATGTTGTGAAACATATGATATGAGAAATGGAGTATGAGTTTTACAACAGGGTGAGAATCACATTTAAGTCCATGAAGGAGTATTTTGTTAATGGGATTAAGTGTAAAGAAATAGGGAATAACACTTTGTTGGGTGTAGAATTGGAGATTTCTAGGGTGACAGACTAAAAATCTCCAATTCGATTTTAGTGTTTAAAAACTAAAGCTAGAGTTAGTCTTCAGGGGAAGGGAAGTGGGAGCTCTGGAGTGGGAGCCAGTATCCTCCTAGCCTAGCCACGGATTTAAGGACTAAACATAAGATTAGCCAATGATTTTCTATAACACTGAATCAGGGTAGAGAATTAAATATGCTCCTTTTTGGCACATATAATATTTATGTATCTCATTCCCTTACATTATCCAATTTGCTACATAAGAATAGTAGTTTTTAACATATTAAAATTCTGCAAACCAACTCATCCAAAAAGGGTTTTCTTTAGAATTAATATTTTATTTAGGAATAGTTAGTTTTCGTACATTTAACATTCACATTAGGAGTAGTTGCTAGATAAAACACCATTTTAATCGACATTCCAAACTAAGGACTAATAGTAGTAGACTGGAATTTGACTAAGGACATCTTTCCTCGCTTCCTCATGGTTCTGATATTCGGGGCTTAATCAGAAAGTTCTATATTACTTGAAGCGATACGTGCACTTGTGCAGAACCCATAGTGTGTGACTATTTGCTATATTTTATAACATTTCAATTTTTCACTTTAACTGCTTAATATAAATTGATTCAAGTTATTGGTTATATTTTTGAAAACTAAATTACTACACAATTTTGGGACAACTCAAGTTTTTGGCACTGTACCAAGGATTTAAACTGACATAAAATAGGAAAACAACACGCGCTAGGGGTGCATCAAGTTTTTGGCACCGTTGTTGGGGAAGCTTTGGTAAGAACTTTAGGAGAATTTTAGTTGAAGTAATTAGGCTTATACATGGAAAACTGTGGTGTCGTAACAACTATTTTTATGTGAAAAGTGTTTTTTTTTGTAAGAAAAAGTTTTGTGAGAGAACTATTTGTGTAAAAAACAAGGTGTTTGTAAAAATGTTTTATTATGTTGAATATATCTTTTGTTTTATTTGTTTAATTGTTAATGTATTATTTTTTGTGTTGCATATTCAAAATAAATGAAATGTAGAACTTGTGCCTTATGATCCTGTGTTAGAAAAAAAGAAAAAAATAAAAAGACAGAAAGGACTTGAAGAACTAGAAATGAAAATGGAAAACATTCAAAATAATAACTTTGAAAATCATCATAAATCTTTAAGGGATTATATCAATTCTACGACAGATGAAATTCACTCAATTATACAAACCCTTGTCGTAGAAGTTGACTCATTTGAAATAAATCCAGATATTATCCAACTGGCGCAGAACAACCAGTTTGGGAGAACTCCTTTTGAGGATCCCTACTTACACTTATCAAGTTTTCTAAAACTTTGTGCTACATTTCATTATAATGGCATGTCAGAAGATGCTATTAGACTAAGGCTTTTTCCTTTCTCACTAAATGATAAGGCTAAAATGTGGTTATACTCATTAGCACCTGGCTCTATTAAAAATTGGGAGGAGTTAACTCAGAAATTCCTAACTAAGTATTTTCCACCTTCAAGGAATACTAAACTTAGAAACAATATTATCTTGTTTTGTTAGTATAAAGGGGAATCAATAAACAAAGCTTGAGAAAGACTTAAGGAACTCCGAAGAAAGTGTCCACAAAATGCTCTGCTTGATTGGTTAATCATTCAAACTTTTTACAATGGGTTAGTAGAATCTCTTAGGTTTACAATTAACGCTGCCACTGGAGGATCATTAATGTCAAAACCATTTAGAAAGGCATATGCGTTAATTGAAGGAATGGCTACAAATGAATTTCAATGACCCTCTACAAGGGTAAATCCTAAAAAGGTAGCCAGTGTTCATGATATAAATGCGATTGCAATTCTTGCATCTCAGGTTACTGCAATATCAAGAAAGTTGGACCAATTTGGAATGAACCGAACTCAATTTACTCTAGTTAGTGAGGAAGCTCATTAAGGCATATGATTGATTCTAACTTATCATATGAGACTTTAAATAACATAAAAAAGCTCGTATTCTAACTTTTACAACCCAGGTTGGAAGAACCATCCTAATTTTAATTGGAATCACACTACTTGGAGTAGAAACCAATAATGGAAAAATAATCATGCAAATCCTAATGGAAGTCAGAATAATCTGGTGAACACAAACTATAGACCTTCATATCCACCATAATCTGATAACGATCATCAATTTGAGGATAAGAATATGTCTATAGAAGAAGTGGTATTGCAAATGGGAAAACCGTTGCAAAGTCAAAATGCTCCAATTAGAAACATAGAGAATCAACTTGGACAAATTGCTAATTCACTTAGCAATAGACCCGAAGGAAAATTTCCTAGTAACATTGAGATCAAACCTACAGAGAACAATAATGAACAAGTAGAAGCTGTCCAATTAAGAAGTGGAAGAGAGATAGAGGATGTGGTCAGAAAAGAGAAAGGAGTTGTGAGATAAATAAAGAAAAATAAAAGACTCAAAGAACATGTTTCTAAAGATTTGGAAAAATTAATATCCCCAACTAAAATCATTTTAGAAAGACCACCGCCTCCATTTTCTCAAAGACTTAGACAACATGAGTTGGATAAACAATTTTCAAAGTTCATGGAAGTACTTAAGAAGTTAGTGATAAATATTCCTTTCATTGAAGCTTTGGAACATATGTCAAGTTATGCAAAGTTTATGAAGGAGATATTAAATAAGGAAATAAAATTTGGGGATTGTGAAACAGTTACTCTAAGTGAGGAGTGCAACGCTATACTTTAGAAAAAGCTTCCTCAGAAACTTAAAGATCCTTATAGCTTTACAATTCCTTATGCAATTGGAGAAAGATTATGTGGAAAAGCTATACGTGATTTAAGAGTGAGTGTTAATGTGATGCCTCTATCTATAATTAAAAGGTTAGGTTTAGCTGATTATTCTCCCACTACTGTAACCCTTCAGTTAGCTGATCAATCTATCATTTATCCAAAAGGGTTACAGAAGATGTGCTTTTAAAAGTGGATAAATTTATCTTTCATATGGACTTTATTGTATTAGATATGGAGGAAGATAAAGAAAATCCCATTATTTTGGGGAGACCTTTTCTTGTTACTGGACAAGCTATGATAGATGTGAAAAAAGGAGAGTTGACTATGAATATTAATGACCAGGAAGTCACTTTTGATGTGTTAAAGGCTATGAAATATCCAACTGAGAGAAAGATGATTGTTTTTGGATGGATGAAATTGATTATCTATGTAAAGAACATTTCCAAAAAAGTTTTGAGAGTAAGTTAACAAATGAGATTGAAATGGACTTTCATGATGAGTCTAAAATATTGTTTAAAAAAGACTGTATGTATTTTCAGGAGAGGTGTGCAATGATGGACGTCACCAAAAATAGCAAACTTTTAATTCCATCCGTTGAAAAATCTCATGAATTTAAAATGAATATACCTCATATAATTTTAAACCCTACCTATTTAGAGAATTCATCTACACCACCAGCCTTTATATCTTCATATTCGACTCAATCTCAAGATGAACTTGAATTGAATGATGAAATCAATAAAAGATCTCCTATAAAAGAGTTATTCAAAATCACTGAATGACATATTTTGTGGTATACAGACAAGATGAATGAGATTCTGATGGTGGAGCAGATTATTAATGTAATTAACAGTTACCCCCCAAAGATTTTACCTACTGACCCTGAGATAAACCCTAAGAAGACGAATGATGAGCAATATAAAGTTATCGAACAAATATTTTGAAGAGAATTTGAAAATATATTTCAAAATAACTTTGAGTTGAAAGAANTTACCTACTGACCCTGAGATAAACCCTAAGAAGATGAATGATGAGCAATATAAAGTTATCGAACAAATATTTTGAAGAGAATTTGAAAATATGTTTCAAAAGAACTTTGAGTTGAAAGATGTGGATAAGGAGATTGAAAGACCAATGGAAGAATTTCCTAAGGAATTATAAAAACCTATTTCCTCAACTAAGATAAATATAAGAAAACAACCTCCACTATTTACTCAGTAACAAAGGGAAGAATTAGAAGATAACTTGAAACTCAAGAGTAACCTAGAAGAATTTGATCCTAAATCTGAATTATCTAGAGGTAATTCAATCCAAAATTTGAGAGATCATGAAGTATCTTATAAATTTCTTATAAAATTTAAGGATGATATTAATATGAAAATTGAGAAAACCACTAGAAGAATATTGGATCTAGAAGGAAATATGAGGAATAACTCTATGAATCAATCTGAAAAGGAAGAGCTAAAAGAAAAATTAAAATTTCAGGACTGAAGACTTTATAGCAATCTTTGGATCTGGAAATGATTGGGCAATTGATCAAAGATTACTTAATTGGAATTTTGATCTAGGTGGAATCATTTTCTGGGTTAGTGATGTTAAACAAAGTGCTTTATGGGAGGCNGATGATATTAATATGAAAATTGAGAAAACCACTAGAAGAATATTGGATCTAGAAGGAAATATGAGGAATAACGCTATGAATCAATCTGAAAAGGAAGAGCTAAAAGAAAAATTAAAATTTCAGGACTGAGGACCTTATAGCAATCTTTGGATCTGGAAATGATTGGGCAATTGATCAAAGATTACTTAATTGCAATTTTGATCTAGGTGGAATCATTTTTTGGGCTAGTGATGTTAAACAAAGTGCTTTATGGGAGGANGCGTTAATTGAAGGAATGGCTACAAATGAATTTCAATGACCCTCTACAAGGGTAAATCCTAAAAAGGTAGCCAGTGTTCATGATATAAATGCGATTGCAATTCTTGCATCTCAGGTTACTGCAATATCAAGAAAGTTGGACCAATTTGGAATGAACCGAACTCAATTTACTCTAGTTAGTGAGGAAGCTCATTAAGGCATATGATTGATTCTAACTTATCATATGAGACTTTAAATAACATAAAAAAGCTCGTATTCTAACTTTTACAACCCAGGTTGGAAGAACCATCCTAATTTTAATTGGAATCACACTACTTGGAGTAGAAACCAATAATGGAAAAATAATCATGCAAATCCTAATGGAAGTCAGAATAATCTGGTGAACACAAACTATAGACCTTCATATCCACCATAATCTGATAACGATCATCAATTTGAGGATAAGAATATGTCTATAGAAGAAGTGGTATTGCAAATGGGAAAACCGTTGCAAAGTCAAAATGCTCCAATTAGAAACATAGAGAATCAACTTGGACAAATTGCTAATTCACTTAGCAATAGAC